>PITA01002426.1:0-62947 GCA_004023965.1 Spilogale gracilis
TTAAAAAAAAAAAAAAAAAAAAGACTGGTGGGTAACAGCAGCCAAGGTGACTCTAAGCCATGCCCACTTAGGGTTCTAAATGGATCTTAATACTATGAGTCAGGTGTCCCAACTGGGGGAAAGAAAAGAGGGTTCTGGAACAGCAGGACATTACTGACCTGACCTCTCATGCCAGTAGTGTGTTTTCTTTTGCATTTCTAGACCTCAAAAAAGCCTAAGACAGCAGAAGCAGATACCTCCAGCGAGCTGGCTAAGAAAAGCAAAGAAGTATTCAGAAAAGAGGTAAGGTTTGGTGGGTGTAGTCCCTAAGCTCCATGGGCTTAAGCCTGAGCCCTTTCCTTTCTTGTCCTGAGTGCTAGGCTGCCCTGCCTTTGGGTCTTCCCTTGCTTCTTGGGTGCAACTGTATAGTTGCCATGCGGGGGGCCCCTGGGGTGGTCCTTTGCAGGTGGGTGGTAAGCACTTCTGTATCCATTATCACATCATCCCTGTTACCGCTCTGAGGTAGGCAAGATAGGAATTATTCCTCTTATGCAGGGGGAAGGCCTCTTAAGGTTCAGAGAAGGGAAGTTCTAGACAGGAGACCTGAACTCTGACCCTCTGGCTCCAAGGCCAGTTCTGTGTCTGCGCTGTTTGGGATGTGGCAGCCGCCTCATCCTCAGGGAGGTGGTGGAAAGCAGCTCCATGTCGTGCTGCTGAGGGTGCGTGTTTCCAGCTGTCCGCACACCAGCCTTGGCAGTCTCAGGACATCTACATTCTCACCTCCAGTCTTGATTCACCGACTGTTGGAGGAAACAGAACTGTGGCTAAGGAATGGCAGCTCTGTGCAGAGCGTGCCATCTTGGGCTGGAGGCCACTGTTCAGGGTGTCAGGAAGGGCTGTTGAGTCGGGCGTAGGAAAGGGCCAGATACATCGGGAGGGATCTATAACTTCAGGCACTAGAATGCACAGTAGCAGAAGAAATCATTGTACCTTCCAGGGGATTGTAAGTAGTCTATGGGCTGTAGCATGGGGCATGTGAGGGGTGTTGGAAATTGAGGCCAGACAGTACTGCTTCTTCATCTAGGGCCTATGTGTCTGGCAGTTACAGGGCGCCATTGCAGGCTGGAAGCCAGGAAGAAGGAATTCCCTGACTGTATTTGGGGAAGTGGATTGAAATGAGAGAGTATGGAGGCCAGAAGACCATAGAAAAACTGAGTAAAAGCCCTTTCCATAGCTAAAAATTTAGTTTTTCGTTCTCCCTGTGTGAGATTATTGGTGTTTCAGCTCAGCCAACCGGCAGCTGTTCGTTGAGTGCCTGCCTCATGATACAGCCTTGTCCTTTGAACGTGGGAAGCCTCCTGGAGTTCAGGGGTGGGTAGACCCTGTTCAGGGTGCTCCCTAACAAAGTGGTGATCATTGACCTTTGCTTCCTTTATACCCTGGGATCTTAGCACCACAGATACTTGAAGAGGTCCTGTGCAGGCGGCTCTTTTGAGAGCCCCTGGTGGGACAGACACTGCAGAGACGGACACTGGACCTTGTGTACAGGGAAGGGTGTTGTCCTGGGGCTCCTCACACCGGCTGGCCCACCAGGCCTGCACGTGCTTCATGTTGCTGTGGTGTGGGCCAGGTGATGTGGAACACTGAATCTAAGGGACGTTCTGCCGCAGAAGGCCTGTGTGCCTGGCATTGCTGAGCCTCCTAGTAGCACCTGAACACACTCTCTGCTCTGCCTCCATGGCTGTAGTCTCTTCATGCCAGGGACGTGAGATTTGTTAGCTGAAATCAGGGGTTGCCGTGAGATTCAGCAGTGGAGGCCCATGCCTAGGTCTCCTCCTCCTGCTCCTAAGTCAGGCTCGCTTGTCTATCCAGGGCGGCTCTCTCCCTCTTAGGGCTGACCTAGGATCCTTTTCTGTACTGCCCCATTGGCCTCGTGGCATTCTTCTGTCCAAACCAGCCAACCTGTGGCGGAAAGGGAAGGATTGGCTGTCTCATTATTTCCTCAGTGCAACCCTCTCTGAACTTTTGAGCAGAGTGTGCCTTTTCTCCTGCTTGCAGATGTCACAGTTCATCGTCCAGTGCCTGAACCCTTACCGGAAACCTGACTGCAAAGTGGGAAGAATCACCACAACCGAAGACTTCAAACACCTAGCTCGCAAGGTATCCCCTCTTTTCTGATGTTCTGGGAAAACCATGTATCCTTCATCATAGAAAATGGGTTTTCCTTGCCAGATGCTCCAGCTGGGGAACCCAGGGAGAGGGAGGGAAGGTGAGGGAAGGGAGGTCACCCTACTTGAGGATAGGGTTGGTGGTCCTCTAACAAACTTGCTAGAGCTTAGCCTCTGCTTTCTGCTGACCCCAGCCCCAGCGGCCCCAGCCTGTCCCTTTACTCAACCCCAGTCTTGGTGAGAAGGGCCCCGAGGCACCAGGCTGGCCTTACCCTCTGAGATCCTTTCCACTCTGGTCTCTCTTCCTGTGTCCTGGACAGCTGACTCACGGCGTGATGAATAAGGAGCTGAAATACTGTAAGAACCCTGAGGACTTGGAGTGCAATGAGAATGTGAAACACAAAACCAAGGAGTACATTAAGAAGTACATGCAGAAGTTTGGGGCTGTTTACAAACCCAAAGAGGACACTGAATTAGAGTGACTTGTGGGGCCAGGTGGGAGGACAGGTGAGCAGGTGGGACAGACTCGGCAGAAGTAACCCTGTGGGCCCACTGCCCCCCACCCCCTTCTGTCAGGGCTGTGCTACTGGTGACACTTTGCCCTGGGGAATTCAGACCTGCAGATTTCAACTGAAAGCCACGAAAACGAGCTTCATCTATGACAAGCGATCCCTGGTCATGAGCTGTTGGGGTGTGGTTGGAGGCCCATCAGAGGCAAGGGCTTAGGGAAGGACCCCGCTGAGATCCTGGCCAGGCCTAGCCCCACTCCCAAACCTGGGTCTCCTCCTTGGCGGTGCTGTCAGCGCACAGACCCATGCGCATCCCCACCCACGACCCCTCTTCACCCCTACAATCTGTATTATATTTTAATGTATATGTGAATATATTGAAAATAATTTGTTTTTTCCTGGTTTTGTTTGTTTTTCATTTTGCTTTTAGCCTCTACATGCTAGATCACAGGAAGACTTTGTAAGGACAGTTTTAAGTTCTCCTGCAAGGTTTAATTTGTTATCATGTAAATATTTCAAAGCAGGCTGCCTTGTGGTTTCGGCCAGCCTTGTGCTATGTTGATAAGATTGATTTACTGCTTAAAATCACTTTACTTTATCCAATTTTTACTGAACTTTTTATGTAAAAAATAAAATCAATTAAAGAACTTGACATGTGTGTTCCCTAAAAGCTAGTCAGGCATATTTGTATGTAGTGGTGTTGCTGGAGAGAGAAAGGAGAGACTGTGGCCGTAAATGTGTGAAGTCCACAGGTAATCCTTGAGCTTGGAGTTCCATCACAGGCCTTGTTCCCGACAGGTCCCACTGTAGCTGATACTTGTGGCCTTGGGATCTTATGCCTGTGTTCAGGGTGGGGCCAACTTGTACTACCTGTATTCCAAAACAAAAGTAGTAGACTTGAGGGCCTCATTGGCTCTGGCTTCTTCACTTTGGTTCATAGGTCAGGCAGGAAAAAGGCAGGAGTCTTCCCCTTTATACCTCCTGGCTGAGGAGAAAGAGGCATTGTCCCTTCCCTCCAGAACTTGAGTTCCCCAGGCTCTGGAACTGGAACGCTCCTTTGATGGATGGGTTCCCTGATCTCTCCCGGCAGGGACCCTGACACTGGGCTTGGGCATTAGAAGGAGGACCCCTATAAAGGATACAATGCGTGCTTGGCTGTGATGAAAGTGGACACCCGGAGGCAGAGGGGCTCAGCGGCCCCCCCCACTGCCCACACCCCTCCTTTGCTGGACCAGTTAGTTATCTGGGCTCTGAGGAGGGCCACAGGCTGCAGGCCGCTCTGGAGCCGTCTTTGCAGAGATTGTTCCCATCTCTTCCTCCCCAGAGCTGTTTTGCTCCCTGCAGCCATGGCCTTGGGGAAGGGGCTGTAGTCTGCGGAGTCTCAGGCAGGGTGGATGGCAGAGCACTTGCCTGCTGGGTGCAGTGCTTTGCACTTGTAGCTGGGGTTGTGCTCACCTGATCCTTACAGTCCTGAGGACAGGAGTTGGCACTGTTTGGATGATGAGATTCAGGCTCAGAGAGGCTCAGGAACTCATATCCTCATTGCTAAAAGAGGAAAAGTCCTGATCCTTAGATGTGCTATTTAATAATGTAGCCAAAGTGTTTTCCCAGGCTACTGCACCCTTCAAAACTATTCAAAGCACATTATATCAAGTGGATGGACTTTAATTCAACCCTCTTCACATTTGAGTTACAGAGAATTACATATCTGAATATATACAGAATATTATAGAGAATATCTATTAATATGCACATTAAAAGGGAGTGGTTCTCTTTTGGATGGGTTTGTGGTGCAGGGGTGCGGCCCTGTGCTCTGCTGCTGCTCACCACCATGTCAACCATGACCCGAGGCTCCAGGTTTCAGACATTCCAAGGACATTTAGGTGGCCTTCCATTTAAGGGGGGGGTGACCAGGGAGCTGTAGAGTTTTAGAGAGGACACCTTTGAAGAGGGATTCTGTTACCTTAGCTCCCTATTGAGATTTTCTTTTTTTAAAAGATTTTATTTATTTATTTGACAGAGAAAGAGATCACAAATGGACAGAGAGGCAGGCAGAGAAAGATGGAGAAGCAGGCTCCCTGCTGAGTACAGAGCCCAATGTGGGACTCGATCCCCAGGACCCTGAGATCATGACCTGAGCTGAAGGCAGAGGCTTAACCCTCTGAGCCACCCAGGCCCTTTTTTAAAGATTTTATTTATTTATTTGACAGAGAGAAACACAGAGAGGGAACACAAGCAGAGGGAGTGAGAGAGGCAGAAGCAGGCCTCCCACCGAGCAGGCAGCCGGATGTGGGGCTCCATCCTGGGTCTCCAGGATCATGACCTGAGCTGAAGGCAGTCGCTTAACCAACTGAGCCACCCAAGCGCCCCCTATTGAGTTTTTTTTTGAAAACTTTCCCCATGCCACAACATCCCTTGATACCTTCAGACTCCGCTCCCCCTTGGTTGTGACAAGGTATGCCAGCCGGCGGAGAAGCTGTCGGGTACCACTCCGCAGAGGCTTCCACATTCAGGGCGTCTGGTCCTCAGGGGTCCCGGGGCCGACTCCCGGTGCCTGCCCCCCCTCCCCGAGCTGTAAGCACTCTCAAGTGCCCGGTCTGAGTGCCAAGCCTCTCCTGGTGTCTCTGCTGGGTTCCCTGGGTGACTGCCCAGCCATCACCTGCACATGGAGGGAGCTGTAAAGCTGCCCCTCCTTAAGGACGAGATTTCCAGGGTTAAGCAGTTCTGGTAAATGGTTTCTGAGCAGCAGCAGTCAGGTGTTTGGCGCTCACAGAGCTGCTGCTCCTGGTCATGTGTCAGCAGGACAGGATGGAGCCGAGGCCTCCCAGGGCCCCCGCCGAACCCCACGACTCCTGAGTTTGGGTGGCTGTGTTGCTTCCATGCTCTGACCCTTGTGGATGCCAGGATGGGGGCCACTGTCCCATCCTAGGCAGGGTCTATCAGCTGTAGCAACCCCTTCCGAAGGCAGTAACCGGCCTGCCTGCTTCTCCATCCGGGTGGGCAGCTGCGTGGGGCACAGGTGGTTTGGCTGCAGCCGCTCTGCCCTCAGCTGCCCCTCGGGTGGGTGGGATGACCTGCGTGCCCTTGGCTTGTGTGGAAATCGTAGACGCAGCAGTAGAAGCATGTTTGGAATCTGGAGCGTGAGTCTTGAGAGTCTTCCTTTTTCTCATGCACAGGTGACCTGAGGCCCCTGATAACACCTTCCCAGGATGTCTCCCTCCAGCCTCCTCTTGATACTAGCCACAGAAGTCACCAAAATGGTCTCAATCCCAAGCCCCCCCTCCCCCCGTATCAATCTGAGTCTAAGGGGTAGGGGTGGGGACCTCCTGAGTGCGCCATCCCAGTTACTATCTCCAGCGAAGGAAGCTAAAGTTCAGAAAGCTGAACCAGCTTGCTCCCACGTGCACTGAGAGAATGGCAGCCGGTGCCTCCAGCGTGGGCACGTCTTCCACAGGGGCGCTGCCACTCATGTGCTCCTCCCACACCCCAGGGACCCTCTTCTTTTTCTGGGCCTCCACCTCACAGCCACCCAACTGTCCCACAGGCCCAAGGAGTCTGAGGCGGCACACTAGTCCAAAGTTGCCTTTAATATGAGATACAAAAGTAGAAAAACCAGTTGAGGCGAAATAAGAGGAGGTGGAGTGGGGAGGAGGCAGGCAGGGCCGCTGTCCCTGCTAAGTCTCCTCATGTTCTGGTCTCTGTCCTGGAGGAAGGTAGGGCAAGGGGAGGTTGAGTGCTGGCCGGATCTCTGTTCCCTCTGACGGGAGCAGGCTGAGGCCACCGATGCCAGGAAAACCATGGAAGGGAAAGTGTGTGTGTGTGGTAGGGGTGGGGGGGAGCACCAAAGCAGACTCCCTGAGAGGCCAGGCTGTGGTGGCATCTCTCACACCACAGAGCAGCCCTCAGCCGGGGCAGCCAGAAGCCGGAGCACATCTTCACGGCCCATGGCGGCCAGGGCATCCTCCAGCACTTTGAGGGTGGCACCGCTGCCTTCTTTGACAGCCCAGTCCCTCAACAGGGTGTGGCCTGGCACCTTGCCCCGGGCCATGATCTCCACAGCATCAGCCTGGTAGCCCAGGCGGCTGGCCAGGCCCTGCCAGCCCCTGCCAGGTTCGCCTGACACTTCCAGCAGCCGCTCCACTTGCTCTTGCTGCTGCCGAGGGAGATGAAGGTAGAGCCGGCAGCCAAGTTCGGGATGTGACCCTGGGGTGGGGGATGTGAGGGGCACAGCAGAGTCAGATGGGCTGAGTGGTACAGCAGAGCCGGGTCTGAAAGTCTGTGGACTGGAGAAGGAGACTCACCCTGGTTCCCGGGTAGCTGGGGATTGTCCAGGAAGACAATGCTGTCCCCATGCCTCTGGTCCCTGTCGAGGGCCCCCAGCTCTGTGGTCCGAGCTTTGGCCAGCTGCTGTCTTTGTTTATGTGAGCGCCAGCTGTGGGGAGCAGGGGGAACCCGCCAACCTGTTGCAGCCTCCACTGAGACAGAGCGGGAGCTGGCTGGGAGTCCAGATGGGGAGGGGTGTGCTGCAGGGCAGGGCCTGGAGTACCTACCACTTGAAGGCCACGTAGGCGAGCAGACCAAGGACCACGGTGGCCAGGAGGGCACAGTAGACGGGGATAATGCTGCCTGAGGCCCCTGGAGGCTCAGGGGGGAATGGGGAGGAGGTATTGGGGGCCAGAGCTCCCCCTACCCATACCCCTTCCGTATCCCTGTCCCGTACCCTTTGGGTCTTATCTGTAGAGGAAAGGACAAATAGGATCAGGAGCAAGGAATCAAGGCCACGGTACCTAAGTAATGGTCACTTAGATTTTGCTGTCAGAAGGTCTGAACCAACAGTCCCTACTTCATAGAAACAAAAATTCATACCACGGCATCAAGACTGGCTCATTTTCCCACTCTTGTCTCCCACAGCCTCCTCTCTACTCGCCACTCTTAGACACCTATCCCTTCCCTGGGGTTCTCTTCCTGGGTGTCCAGAAGTTTGCTCTTCTTGTTTGACCTTCTCCAACTGGCAGGTATCGCCTGCTCTGGGAAGGCTTCCTTGATCTCTCCCAGTCTCTCCCTTTTCTGGCTCCTGCTGTCTACATGGGCATCCTGTGTGTCCTGTCTCTCCCACTACATCTGGACCATGAGAGCAAACTGATACACGTTGGTCCCCATGGGGGTTTCTGCATATGAGACCTTGTAAAGTTTTGCAAAATAAAGCTGAGCTAGAAGGCAAGTGAATGCTGCTGCTTGCTTCTGCCTAGAGGCCAGTCACCACCATCCAGCGCAGGCAGGGCTTGGGGTACAGGGAATCCAGAGCTTGTGACTGGACTTGTGTGGGACCTATCCACCTACCCAGGGCCCAAAATCTGGATCAAAAGGCACTTACCCACAAAGAGCATGCCTTCCCTGTGGCTGGAGTTGTGAAGCATGGCTCTACTGGCCAGCAGCGCTCCCATGGACTGCACCTCTTAGAGAAAGTGTTGGAGTGTCATGCCAACACTCAAGCAAGGGAGCTAGGAGACTTCTTCTCCGGGTCCAAAATCAGCTACGTGTAGCGAGATGGAGGAAATTCTTCAGGCCAGATGTCGGCAGTCCCTTGGTGTTGTCTGTCCCCCTCTCTTGGCTCACTCCATCTTGATTCACTCCATGGCTGGTTAACCACCCCGCCCCCAACCTCCCCACTCACCAGCCTGAACCAGTTTCCTTCTGTGTCAGATGGGGTGGGGTTGACAGAGCTAGTCCCCACAGGCCAAAGCTGGAGGACCCAGGGTGCAGCTCAGGATGGAGGAGAACGGGTTGGAAACCTTAGCAATCCCCTGGTCTGAGTCCAGGGATGGCACAGGAGGACCAGAGGTTCCCATTCCCACCTCAGTCAGAGGCAAGCTGGAGACATGCTGGTGGGGGGCTCCCCCAGACTTCGCAGCATGAGCCAGGGGAACCCAACACCCTAAGTCTTGAAGACAGGGCTTCCTATGACTATGGCCCCACTCCTGCCTCCAGGGTCAGGTTCTAGCCCTCACCTCCTGCCCAGAAACTGGAGAGTTCCTTGGTGGGTTCCGCTAGGGCAGAAAATATATGGACCCAGAGGCCCCCTGGTCCTTCTCACTTGGGAATTCAGATGGCCTGAAGGCCAGAAACCTAAAGGACAGGATGACTTAGTCTCAGGACCCATCTAGACCTACAGGGCTGATCCTGCTGGGACCTACTTTCTAAGACCTGGGTAAGAGAAGCCCCATCTGGATTGAGAACGGAACTTGCCCAGAAAAGGCACGCAAAAGAAACCTGGGGCCAGGCCCTCCAACTCCCCAACATTCCACCACCACATCCGGCCTGGTCTCCAAACTCACTTCCCTGCCCAGTCAGCAAGTGGGTCTGGGACAGAGACTGCAGTGGCCCTTGCCACGACTAAGACTTGTACATTTCTGTCACTTGCCACCTAAGGGACCCTTCCCGAATACTGGATGGCAGGTGGACCTGTGACCAGCACGCCTAGCCACGCCAGGGCTGTGTCTGCCGGACCCACCCCCAGCTGCGGGGCTGGAGATTCAACCCGACCCCTCACCGCCACTCCCGCCTATAAACACACACACATACCAGTCTCCGGACCACAAAATACGCCCACGAGTGCCAACACGGACGCCGGCACCCACAGGATCGCGGGCCTCGAGGTGGGGAACAGAAAAGCAGCCCTCGGCTCTCTCGGTCCGGGAAGACGGCAGGCTGTTCCCAATCCCCTCCTGACCTGCCGCACCCGCCCCTCCGAGGCTCCCAGGATCCACTCGGGCTGGCGGGACTCGGGCCTCTGCACATCCAGGCTCCCGTGGGCCAGCCGGGAAGGCTGCGTGCGGTCCCTGGGGAGGCCCACTCCCGCGAGGCGCGGGGCTGGGCGGGCGGTGCCGGGAGCCAGCCGGAGCGCCCACGGAGGAGCGGCCTAGGCCAGAGCGCCGGGCGGGGGTGTGGGAGGGTGGCGGCGGGGGGCGCGGCGGTCCGCGGCCCCGCCCCGCGCAGGAACGCGCACACGTGCGGAGGCGTCGCGAGGGCGCGCCGAGGCCTAGAGAACCACCGGCCGGGAGTCTCAGGGGACAGGGGCGGCGCGGCTGGAGAAACTGAGGCCACGCGGACGGGGACGAGTCACCTGGGAGGGCTTCTGGGTCAGGGGAACACAAGACCGGGACGGCGCCCGGGCAGGAGGAGACGCCGCGCACACGCATACTCGGAGGCGAAGCAGCTACAAAACTAGGCCAGGTTTATTGCCGAGAGCAGGGGGCCGCTTTCAGAGATTAAGGCCACAGCCAAACCCCCCTGCTCCACCGGGACGCGGGGTTTGGGAGCCTGGACTCCCTCCCCACACTGTGCAAAATGTGCTGTGCGGCCGCAGAGGCCGGTGCCAGACGCAGGGCGGCCCCTCTACCGGCGAGGGGCGGGACTTCCTGGAGTGAACCGCCCACCAATCCCTGAGCTGGGCGGGGGTGCGGTCCCGCCCACCCCCGAGGCCGGGCCAAAGGCCGCGGCCAAATTCCCGCGGTCTCCTGGGCGGGGCCTCCACGGGTGGAGGCCGCCGGGGGCGGAGCCCGCGCGGTGGGGCGGGACGGCTGTCAGCGCGCCTCTCCAGGGTTGTACTCTGTCTCCCCGGAGGACACCTGTGAGATGCGCCTGGAGGACCGCCACAGCTTCCGCGCGAACTGGCTGCTGCGCGCCTGGGAGGGGCGGGGGGGGGGGAGTAGGATTGGGAAGAGGTGGCCTGGGACCATCGCTCCCCACCTGCCCCAGTTGAGGCCCGCCCTGCCCTTATCCTCACCTCAGAGGGCTGCCCCGCGCCCACCACGATAAGCTTGCCGTCTTCCAGGCCCACGAGCACGTGGCTGTGCTCCTTGGTCACAGCCATGCTGCGAATGGGCACCTTCATGGGTAGGGGAGGTGCAGCTGGGAGCAGCCTGCAGGGAGGGAGGGACGTACCTGAACACTCAGCTGCAAGGGAGCTTCATTTTCCTGTGTACCCTCCCTACATTTGAGAGATGGCTCAACTGAAACCCTAATACATAAAGGGAACTCCCACAGGTGTATGGATAAGGGAGGCCCAGGGTAAGATCAACCCACTGGGGGACAGGGGACAGGCCCTGAAGAATGTGTCCATGGGCACATAAAGGGGCCATGGGTAGGCCCACTGTGGTGGTGGTTGAGGGGAGACAGTGTGGGGTGCTGGGAGGCTAGCACCTTTTAGTTTCCTCTGGCAATGACTACCATCCTGCACGTCCATGAATTTCCAAAGAGTAGAACTCACTTGTTTAGGTGAAGGATGTGCAGGGCACACTGGGCTGTGCCCAACAGAACAAAGTCCTCCGTCACTGCCAGGGCTGTGGGCTGCTCTGCCAGGGGCAGTGAAGCCCGTAACTTCCCGTTCACAGAGTACAGGTGCAAGGAGTAGGTGACCTGGAAAAAGCAAGAGGTGTCCGCAAGGACAGAATCCCAACTACCCTGTTCCTGGCTGAGCCCCCCCTTTCCATACCTGAGCCCCCACACGCTCCCACGCTGAGCTCTGTACCACAATCTGGCCCTCGGACCCCAGTGCCAGATGGGACACAGGTCCAGATAATGTGGCCCCCGGGGGCCTCAGTGCTGCCACAAATTGGCCACGGCGTACAGTGTGGATGATCACAGTTCCATCCTGCAGGAAGACAGCGTGGGGCATGGGTCTCTAATCTCCAGGGGCATTGCCTAGCAAACTCGGCCTCCCCTGGGCACAGGCATGCACACACACACACACCTCAGATCCAGATACAGCCATGTCGAGTTCAGTGCTGATGGCCACACAGCTCACTGCAGCCTCATGCCCGTAGAGGACCTGCACAGGTTTTGATGCCAGTCCCACCGACAGACCACCCTATGGGAAGCCAGGGCCAGCTCAGGACTGGGGACACCTCAGTACCCTGGTACCTAAGTGAGAAGGCTGAAGTTCCAGAAAGTGACGGCCTTGTCCAGAGCCAGAGCACTGGAGGGCTATGGAGCCCTGTGGAGCCCCGTAGAGCCCCAGACTTGCTCACAGTGGCAGAGAGAAGGGCAGGACGGAAAGTCAGCTGAGGTGCGGATGGTGGCTGCAGGTGTGGACGGGGAGCGGGAGCCCACGGCACTGCCCACCCAGCACACCTCCTGCAGGAGCCGCCACACCATGCACGTGGTATCCCGGGAGCCCGAGATGAGGTAGATGCCACAGGTGTCCAGTGCGAGGCAGGTCACTACATCTGCATGGGGAGGGAAGCGGACGAGCAGAATGTCGTGGTCACACCCCCGCCTCCTGGAGCCAGCTGGGCCAACCCACACCATCCCAGCTCCGAGGCGGCGTGTACCCAGGTGGCGGTGGAGCTGTTTCAGCAGCTTGCCCCGCGGTAGTGCGGTCACACGCAGGCTGCCATCCCAGTGGCCACCGCTGAACAGCAGCTTCCCATCAGGGGTCACGGCCAGGGCTTGCCCACTCACGCCACGGTCTGGCACCCATGGGCCGCTCAGCATCCGATGCATCCTGACCCAGTGAGGGCGGGGGAGGGGGGGGAGGACAGGTGAGGCCAGGCTGACATAGAAGACCTGGGAACCTCAGACCTCGGCCAGACCCTGCCGCTGGCCCGACTGGGTGGGGCAACAGCTCGAGGGTGCAGGGTATTTAGAGCCCACCCCTGCCCACGCCCCTCTGTCCTACTTGGGGTTGCCTATGGTGACGTCTTTGCTGAAGCTGAAGTAGTTGTTTATGTTCCGGTCATAGGGCAGCCAGCTGTGGATGCCCAACAGCCCATTGGCACTCACGGTCACCTGGGGGCCAGAAGGGGCAGAGATGGGGTGGGTGGGGGGCGGAGTCAGAGCAGGGGTGGAGCTGAGCCCCGGCGGTGCGCTGCTCGGTGCACTTACCAACAAGTCTGAGGAGCCCTGGATGGTGAAGGAGTGGGACTGCCGGTGCGGAACCAGGGCCAGGACCAGGGGCACACCATCACTGATGACCTGCAGAGCAGAACACAGGGCTGGCTCTGCCTCAGTGGTCAGCCGGGGACCTCACTCTCCTGCCTGCCTCCTGGAGCACCATTCTTTCCTCTCAGCCCCAGTGCGCACAGACTAGCGGGTCACAGAGGCAGAGGTCCCTCTGCGACACAGTCAGGAGAGCTCAGTGGGCCTTCAGGAGGATCTCCGAAGGTGAGGAATTGAGAAGCTGGGAGGGACAAGGCAGCTCTCTCAGTCTTAAGCTTAGTTTTGACCTTGGTCCTCCCACCCTCTGACTTCACGTCCCCCAGCCTACTGGCAGGAGGGGAGGGGAAACTAAAAAGGTCAGGCCTGGGGGGCCCTCTCATGGAGGAGTTCCTTCTCACAGGAACACATGAGGGAAATGATCCAAGGTCAAGACTGCCTTCCTGGGGCGCCTGGGTGGCTCAGTTGGTTGAGCAACTGCCTTCGGCTCAGGTCATGATCCCGGAGACCCGGGATCGAGTCCCACATCGGGCTTCCTGCTCGGCGGGAAGCCTGCTTCTCCCACTCTCACTCCCCTTGCTTGTGTTCTCTCTATGGCTGTGTTTCTCTCTGTCAAATAAATAAAATCTTAAAAAAAAAAAAAAAAAGACTGCCTTCCTTCTGGTCTCCCTAAGGTGATTTTCAGAGATGGTGAGGGGGCTCAACTTGTCCTAGCTGTGGCAAAGAAGGTGCCCCAACCCTGCTCCCCTATTCCTCTCCTGTTACCCCCTCTTTCTTTTTCAAAGATGTCTAATATCAGTGATCTTGATTTAGGTTTTCCATCTGCCCCAAGAGGCTGGTAAGGAACAGTGGAGTTAAACCCATTTCACAGAGCAGGAAGATAAAGCCCTGCCTCCTCACACCTCCGCAAAGAAGGCCTTGAGCTGGTCCAGGTGCTGGAAGATGCTAGGTGAGTTAGTGTCCAGACGTGCAAGGCGTTGGGCTGCTTCCTCGGCAGAGAGCCGAGCCGGATGTGGCTCCTGTGGATAAGTGGCTGATCAGCACCATGGCACGGGCATTCCTGACCACGATCCTCCGAGCTTGCCTTACCTTTAGCAGCTGACAGGGCGTCTGCCCGAAATTACTAATAATGCCCTCCAGAGCCTTCCGTTCCCGCTCATCCACCACGTGGTCCAGGTCCACGGCCCCTGGGCAAGGCAGGCAGAGCAGTCAGGGCTTGCTTCATGCCCTCCACACTCAGCCGTGCCCCAAGCCCCCACAGGAGTCCAGGGCCCTGCCCACCCTCATAGGTGCAGTAATAGAAGACGTTGAGGGCCTCCTCCGCCGCCGGTCCCCGCTGCTTGTAGCCGAAGATGAGGTCGATCCACTCGTGCAGGTGGGCAGACACGTGCTCGGACTCCTGGGGGCGAGGAGGCGCCTGTCAGTGCAGGGACGGCTGACGCCACCACCCCCACTCCCACCCTGGCCCTCAAGCCCTGGCTGTCCACCTAGCCGTGTTCATCTCCTCACCAGAGCCTGGCGGTGCTGCTGGATGAAGTCCTCGGGGGAGCTAGCCCACGGCGGCAGCACCACGTCTCCCACCTTCTCATTGGTCAGCTGGAGGCAGCCTAGGTCGAAGCCTGGCCCAGAGCACGGCGTCAGCGGTCTCGCTGTGCCTTCTCCACCCGCTTCCCTGGCCAGGCCTGGCCTGTGTGCTCCACCCCTGGGGCCTCCCCGCCCCTTGCCTACCATTCTGGTTCTCCAGGAAGTCGGGGAAGTAGAAGAACTCCGGGATGAGCTCCTTCACATCGGCAGGGCTCTCCAGGCGGGCCTGCCAGGCAGCGGCCACTGAGTGGAACTGCCGGTCGGAGCAGTCGAAGCTGGGGGAAGGGCACAGGTCAGAGTGTGGCGGGGGGAGGCAGGGAGAACAGATACAAAGAAGGGGAGCTGTAGCTGGGGACAGGAAGGGAGCCGAAGAGCCCACCTCTTCCCCCTCATCCACAGCAAGCCACCTTCACCCCTGCCACCTGCCAGCCACCCCCTGGGCCTCACCGGCCACTCTGCAGCTGGACGTGCAGGGAGGTGAAGGGCTCCACGCGGATGAGGTAGTGCATCACGCCTGCGGCGTTGGAATAGTGCGTGCCATAGTGGAACTTGTTGATGGTGCCTGCTGGGTCCTCAAAGCTCTCGTACCTGCAGCCACAGTGGGAGGGGGGTCAGCAGAAGTCCTGCCCTCGCCCATCCCAACCCCCAAGCCCAGCCCTGCCCACACGCTCACTTCTCCCGCACGAGCTGGGCATGCTTGGGGTTCACCACACCGATGGGCTTGGACAGGTCCCGGAAGACGGCTGGGTTGCTGAGGTCCAAAGTTGGGGACACGTAGTCCTGCAGGACCCAGGGGAACTGGCCGCCCACCCAGAGAATGATCAGCATGAGGGTCCTGGTGGCCTGCCTATCCAGCCTGCCCTGCCCTTGCCCTCAGGAAAATAGGCACTGCATTACCTGGAGGGACCACAGGGAAGCAGGCCAGAACAGGATTCCCTTCAGCAGGAAGGCGGGGGAGGGCTCGGGGAGGAGGCAGGCAGGGGTAGGTAGAGGCCAGGTGTCAGGCAGCACCCACCCAGGCCGGGCGCAGGGCTTGGCCCACCATCAGCGCCCACAGTGGGCCAAACCAGGACCGGAAGAACAGAGGGGTGGGAGTGGAGGTAAGGAGTGGACCCTCACCACAGGGTACTGAGACAGGTCGTTGTAGGTCCGCCCCGCGATGGTGTTGAGTTGCATCAAGTACTCGAAGTTGGAGATCTCACGCTGGACCCATTTCTGGGGGGTGGGGGCAGGCAAGAGAGGAGTCAGATGGGCTATCCAGCCCTCCTGCCAAGCTCAGGGCCCTGGCCATGCCCACCACCCGCCCCCTACTCCAGGGCTCTCACCTGGGTAAGGCCAGAGGCACGCAGCATCTCCTGGGGGGAGCGGCTGCTTAGGTAGCCCTGGCTCGGGGGTCGGAGGCGCAGAAGCAGTGAGTATGCCTGGTTCCGTACCTGGGTGTGGGGTGGGATGGGGCAGGGTTGGGGCCTGGGGGCCTGGCAAGGGGACGAGGCTACGGTCCCCGCCACCTTGCACGGGAAGTTGAGGAAGTAGTTGGCCTGATCAATGAAGAAGAGTTCGAGCGCTGATCTGCGCAGGTTGAAACGCCGCAGGTGGACCTCACGCAGCTGGGCGAGCGGGCGCCGGAAGTCGTGGCCAATGCCTGTGCGGATGGACATCGCGGGCAGCAGTCACTCACCCCGGCCCCAACAGACCCCAGCCACCCCCTGCCATCCTTCTCAGCAGCCCTAGGAGGACGCACCCTCCTCCGTTTCCACACGCTCAGCACTGCTGTCGTAGAAGTACACGTGCTGGGTGGTGATCTCCAGCAGTCCTGGGATCACGGCCACCACTGTGACCAGCTGGCACTCCGCAGAAAGTACCAGCTTCTCGTGCTGCTCATCCAGTTCCACTGCCTGCATCCTGGGGGCCAGGACGCACTTCAGGCTCTGGGCTCTAGGACCCCCCCTTCCAGATAAGCCCAAAGACCATGCTCTCCAAGTGCCATTAAGTCACAGGGTACAGACTCTTGTGCTTCCCAGAGAAAACTACCCAGGGTCCAATGCCCACCGACCCTGGTCCCCACCCCAAAATGAGCCTCCGGATGTCTTGCCAGGACACCAACTCCTATCCCTGGCTTCCCCTGTTCACCGCCTGCCCGCTCCCTTGGGCCCCCACGCCGGTCTGGTCTGTGTGCCTGCCCTGGGGTGCCTCATCATGAAAGAGCTGCTGCCCATTCTGCTAGACGGCTCTCCCCAACCACCGACCTGACTCTGGACAGTCCCTGCAGGGTGTTCACTCCCGTAAATGAAGAGGAAGTGGCTCAGGGGTCAGTCCCACGGGAGGCATGCACACAGCGGAGCAGACCCTGCTCCCTGCTCCCAGTCCATGCTCTCCCAGCCTCACTCACGCTTTCTCCAGTGCAGCCAGCTCATCTTCGCCCAGCTGGTCTTCCTGCAGCTCCTCAGGTAGGGGACCGACTTTGGCCTCCTTGGTCACTGCTAGAGGCAGCGAGGCCTCCTCCGTCGGGGTCATGGGGGCCTCACCTGCAGTGGGCCCAAGGGTGCTCAGCCAGGACTGGGAAGGGCAGGGTCTTGGAGCTTGGGCAGATCTCACTCTGGACACCCTCTCTCACCCAGGTTGTCACGCAGGGCGCTTGCTTCCAGATGAGGGTTGAAGTGATGGTTGGGCACTAGCTTCAGACGCATGCGTGAGTACGTCTCAGCACTGGACAGCTTCCAGCGCGGAACAGGCGGGTCCCTGTGGATACGTCCGGGATGGTGGTCATGGGTGGGCACGGGAGTCTGCAGAAGTCACCCCAAGCATAGTCTGGTGCCCCAGGACCCCCCGATCCGGGCTCCGCCATAGCCCCGCCCACCCCGGGGCCCTAGCCCCGCCCACCTCAGGGCCCAGGCCCCACAGGGGCTGGAAAGCTGCCGCCACAGCGCCCCCCAGTGCAGCAGGGCGGTGGAGTGTTGCGCCGCTTGCTGCTTCAGTGCCGCTGCATAGCGCAGCCCCTCCAGGCGCCCCCGCTTCTGCGCTGGTTCCAGCACCAGGTCCTGCAGGGGTGAGGGCGGGGGTGGAGGAATGGGTCAGTTCTGCAGCTGGCTTCCCGTCCCATCAGCCATCCTCTGGGCACAGGAGTGGAGCAGCTCCCCACCCTGGGCCCAGGCTGCACACCTGGAAGGCTCGACGGCTGTGTGCCCGCTCCCGCTGGCGCCGCTGTCCACTACTCATAAGCATGTCATAGCAGGCATTCCAGAAGCCTGACATGAGGTCGTGGCTCTTCGCGTAAGTGTCCATTTCGAACTGCGACATGGTGGGCTGCACCTGGAGGATTGGGCAAGGAGAGGAGATCAGCGATCCATGCTGGCCCCCGCCCCCATTTCTCCTCCCTCACCCCCACCTCGACGCACCTGCTTGTCGATGAAGTGGCGCCATTCAGGTGTGGCACAAAAGGCCTGGAAGTCCTCAAAGAAGGTGGGGCTGCCGTTGGTGGGCGGCAGGGACGGTAGTCCCCACTGGAGCCCCAGTGGCCCGTAGGCACGGTCGAGCAGTGTGCGAACCAGGGGCACCAGCCATGAGCAGCGCTCTGTGGCTGCAGCAGCTACGCCCGAGGGCTCGGGGTCCTCGGTGGTCGTTTTTGACGGGGAGGTGTTCAGCGCCCGCGCCAGCGCCGCCTCCAGCTTAGAGAGCACGTAGCAGGCCTCGTGGCGCCGCATGGGCACTGCAGTCTGCAGCAGCGAGTGCAGCTTCACATAGGCCTGGGCGTGCAGCTGGGGGCAAAAGGAGGTGTGGGTAGCGCCCAGCACTCCCCAGACCCCCCACAACTGCCACTGCCAGACCGCAGCCCACCCCAGGCTCACCTGTGGGTCCTCCAGCAGGATGTAGCCAAGCACGAGGCGCAGGCCAATCTGGGCCATCTCTCGGAGATCTGCCGTGCCGTTGGCCAGGTGTGGCCAGGCCCCAAGGTGGTCCAGCAAAGTGCATACCCCTTCAAAGAGCTGCAGCCCGACATGTTCCAGGCAGCCATCACCAGAGGAGGCCAGTGGCCCATGGGAAGGAGCAAGGTAAGGTTTAGTCTGGGGCCCGCACAGACGCTATTCTGATGCACCCATGCGCCCATCCACCTCCCGGACCAGAAGCCGGTAGACTCGCTTGAACGCGCGGACTCGTGCGGCTCACGGGCCTCTGAGCTACTGCACCTTCTCACTCCACAACTCCTGGTTCCCGTGGCCCTCCGCGCACAGGAAGTCCTGCAGGAGGCGTAGCAGCCAGAGCGCCTGCTGGGTGAGGCTGGCCAGGACCCCAATGGGGGCCTCTTTGATGTCAGTCAGAGCTGACTCCAGCATCATCTCCAGGAGGCTGGGGATGGACAAGGGACACGGGCGTCTGTCCAACTGCCTTCGTCACCCCCGGGCTTCCCGGAGGCCCCTTACCCCCCGAGCGGCCTCCTCACCTGCGCTTGATGCAGTCCGGCGGGCGCACAAGTGTGGCGGAGGCCCCCAGCTGGGTGAGCACCGAGAAGACCTGGCCGCGCTCCCGCCAGGCGGCTTCATCGCTGCCTTCCACACCGCGCCACGTCACCGAGAACAGCACGTTGGTGAGCAGGTTGCACAATTCCTCCTCGGAGGTTTGCTGTGGGCACAGGTGGGGGTGTGGGTCAGGGAGGGAGGGAATTACTGACCCTCTGGCTATCCCTGCCAAGCACCCCTTGCTGACCACTACCGGGTGTCCCTACCAGGAGGGCCTGAAGAAAGGTATAGGGGCCTTAGCCACTGCCTGAGTTCCAGGGAGGACCCTGGGATTTCAGTGATTCCTCATGGGACAGGAGGTGTGGTTCACAAAATTACCCCATAGTTCTCATGGGCCTCCAGAACTGTCCTGGAATTCTCTGGAAGAATGCCACAGTATAAGCAGAAACCCATCCTCAAACCCAGAAACACAAGACAGATCCCTTAGAGCAAGGCGGCCCATGGGGTCTTTGAAGTCTCTGCCCTACAGGCTCTCTTGAGGATTCCCCAAAGCCTGGCTAGGGCCCCCACTCTGGCGTGGCATCATTTGTCCTCTTCTGGGAGCCCGACTGGGAACACAACTGCAGATGACAGCTCCAAGTGGGCAGCAGCAGGGCCGACCGGTGGCTATATCCCCAATGTCCACTAGGACTCCTTCTCTGGAAAGGTTATACCGCCTGCCCTGGGGTCCCCATAGAGCCAGGCAGTGGCACAGCAGGCCCACCTCACCTGAGGGATGCTGGTATTTGAGGTATCATCCCCACTGATGGCGGGCTCCGGGAGGCTGCCGTCCTCCAGCACGTTGGAGAGACTAGAGCTGTGGCGGCCGTGGGCCACAGGGAAAGGCCGGGGCCCATCCAGCGGGGAAGGGGTGCTGGGCTGGCTGGCTGGAGTGAGTACACCGCTGCCGCCGGCAGTGTTGCACGACCCCACGCTGGCCCGTTCCAGGCCCAGGTCAAAGGGTGTACAAAACGGGGAGAGAGCGTGGTAAAAGGTGTCAGGGTCGGGGCTGGGGGTCTCCGAGGGCAGGAAGACGTCCGAAGTCTCAGGCGACTCGGTGGGTGGCTGGCATAAGGCTGGCTCCAGGGAGGTGGGCGGCTCTGGGGAGAAGGGCAGGGGACTGCCGGCTGTGGCCGCCTCCAGGATGTACAGCCGGGTCAGCACGTCCTGCCAGCCAGCCTGTCGGGCCAGCAGCCGCACTATGTCTGGCTGTCTATAGATGAGGTGGAAGAGCTGCAGAGCCAGGGCGCAGCAGGTGAGGGACGCGGCCGGCGGGCTGCCCCTGCACTCCCGCCCTAGGGCCTTTGCAGCGGAGCCCTCCTCACAGGCAGGGAGAATGAAGCCCCCAGGGTCAAAGCCGCCCCCCCCCCCGCAAGCAGTCACCCCCATACTCACCTGGCGACAAATGTCCAGGCGGACACTGAGGTCAGCTTGGAGGGACAGCTGCACCACGGCCAAAAGATCTGAGAGATTCAGGGAATCTGGAAGGATGGCCAGAGAGGCCCTGAGGGACTGACCGCAGGCAGGTGGGCCTCGATTCCCCGCTGGCTCAGCCTCCACCCCTGTGCCCACACCCTCCCTCTATCCACTTGGCCTGCCTCCTGGCCCCACCCTGTGGTACCTGCCCCCAGGAATAGCTTATAGAGGCCCTGGCAGAGCTGGGGGAAAGCCGCCCCCTCTGGCAGGCAGGCGACGAGCCCTTGCAGACTGTATTCTCGTAGCCGGAGACGCTGGCGGCTCCGCTCAGGTAAGCGCTCGTTCTGCTGCAGTTGGCGCAGGATCTGGGGGCGGGGGGCATGGGGGTTCATCCTCATGGGGAAGGAGGGACTGGAGGAGGGAAAGTCACCACGCAGGTCTGTGGCTCCAAGAGGGACCCGTTCTCCCCTGGCCCTTAGGCAGGGGCCTTGGCAAATGGAACGGGAGGGGCAGGCTGGGTGTACCTTGCAGACTCGGTCGGGCACCAGGGGCAGTGACCTCGGCCGCACCAGCAGAGCCAGCAGCACCTCAAGGTTCCCCGGCTCCAGCAGGAAGACGGCCAGAGACTCCTGTGCCAGGGAGCCCTGCAGCAGCGCCAGCAGCAGCTCTAGGGCTCCCACCACCTGGGGATCCAGAGCCTCTTTGTGGGCTGGCCGCTCCGCTCCACAGGGTCTGCACCCAAGTCCCACCATCCCCAGCCTCCAGCCTACCTGGCCATCATCAGTGGTGGCCGCCAGAAAGTTAAGCAGCACCTGCATGTCCTCGGTGGCCCAGCTTCGAACCAGGAACTCTCGCACCAGGCCGAAGAGTGAAGTCTGCACTGTGCGCACATCGTCGGCCGCTAGGGGGAGCTCCCATGCGGGGCTGGGGCTGTCCCAGCAGGCGCAGCCACCCAGGGCCAGAACGCAGAGGAATGGAGGGAAGAGAGCAGGGAGAGCGGGCAGGTGAGCAAGGGGGACGGAACCCCATTCCCCAAGGCCAGAGGCAGCTGTGTCAGCCCCACAGCCCATATGCCGCCACCTGCCTCACCTGTAATGGGTGCGCAGAGCGTCCAGGATGAACTGGACCCCGTACTTCTTCCGCAGCTTCTGTCTGTGCTCCCGGACTATGCTGGACATGTATTGGATGTGGCCTGAATGGGCGTCATCAGAGGACTCAGGTGCCCGGGCCTGAGCTGCGCCTCTTCTGCTGTCCCTCCAGGGCAGGGCTGTGTCCCTGCCACACCCCCCAGGGCAGATCTGTCCCCTCAGATCGCCCAGAGTAGGGCTTCTAACTTCTCGGAACCTCTACCCGCATCCCGGCTGGCGTCCCCACACCCACCGAGGCGCACGGCAAAGTCACTGGGGCTCCAGAGGTGGAAGTGGAAGAGCACGTGCTGGTAGAGCAGGTACAGGAGGGGCCCGCCGCCCTCCACAGCCACCTGCTCCGTCAGCAGCTGCGCAGACATGAGCACATTCATATCCATGGCCCAGCTGGGGACCTGGGGGTAAGGAGCCGGGGTGAGGTGGCAGGCCCGGGCCAGGTGCCACTGAGGGCCCCCAGCACCCACCCTGCTCTGCACAGGTGGACAGGAGCATCCTGTCTGCTCCAAGCCCTTTCGTGGCTCCCTGCTGCCTCCAAGGGGCAAGCTCCCCGGCCTGCTGCGAGCTTCAGCCAAACCCTGCCAAGCCTGGCAAGGCCCTGCTCAGACGCCAACCCCTCTCCCAGGAGGCTCTCCCTGACAACATCAGTTCCCCTTCTTAGCCCCAGCCCCGCTGCCTGCCCCACCTTGCGCAGAAGGGCCCCAATGATGGCCGGCCCCTGGCACTGCACCAGGCTCTCCTGGTTCCCCGCATGGCCCTGCAGGAAGTTCCGCAGCATCAGCAGGAAGGCAGCCACGGCGTTCCTCTCCATGCGCACCTCTACCGGCCACCAGGAAGGGGACAGAGGTGTGTCAAGGGTCTGAGGCCCCAGACACCCCAGTCTCCTTATCTCGTCAAGATTCCCTCACCGCCCTAACCCAGGCGCCAGGTCCACTTTACCTGAGGACTTGCCCAGTGGGAGAAGTAGGCCATGGGTATTGTGGTCAGAGGTCAGCTCGGGCCCCACGAGGTCATGTGTCTCCGCTGGACCTGCCTCGGCCTCTTGGGGCTGGGAGGCCACTTGCTCCAGCAGGGGCAGCAGGGCAGCCATGCCTCCCACACAAGTCACCACATCCTAGGGGAAGGGCTGGCTGTGCGAGGGCAGCTCCCAGCCATTCTCCGCCCCATTCCTCCCCGGCTGACCTTCCAGTCTGGGAAGCTGGGTCCAGGGCAGTCTGGCTCTCTGGGGCAGGCCTCCCTAATGACCTCGCAGGGCACAGTGCGGCTCCCCAGCCACCCTGCACACACGTGTGCTTTTGCTCATGCTCCAGGCACACTCGGCCCGCACGCGCGTGCACACGCACCTTCACATCCCAGGTCTCCACCCTGTGGCCTGTCAGGCGGCCATCCAGCCCCTGGGTAGGGGATAGATCCAGGCAGACGTTGTTCCTACAGGCCTGGGGGCAGGGGGTGGGCAGGGAGGCAGGGTCAGTTAGAAGAGAAGGTGGCGCAGGAGTGGAGGGGGCAGGGGAAGGCAGCAGGGCTGGGCCAACCACCCCCCACCCAATACCTGAGGTGAGTAATGGAGGAGCAGCTTGGCGCTAAGCTCGTACAGCTCACCTTCGGGCTTGAACGGTGCCATCTCCTTGGGCCCTGAGAGGCGGACAGGGGACTTTAGACCTGGCTGGGCGTCTGGCCCAACCCCATCCAGAGCCTGCCTCTTCTCTGCCTGATCAGAGGACATACAGCCCCAAGGACGCCTTCTCCCTCCCGAATGTTTCCAGCCCGGGCCCTGTAGGAGCCCCCACTCCCCAGGTCAGGCTGGGGCCAGGGGCGGGGCATGGGGGAGCGGTGCCACATACCTAAGGTGAACAGGGTCCGCAGGGCTGCCGCGGGCAGGGCTTCATGGAAGATGGCCACGGCCCCCAGCTCCCCCTCCAGGGACGTGGGGCTGCCCCACCGGGTGTCCTGTGTGCCTGCAAGGGTGGAGCTGATGCTGCCCTCCTGCAGGGGGGCCATCAGCCCGGACCCCCAGCCAAGCCCTGCGGTGGCCGGGACCGACTGCGAGCGGGACAGGGAGGGGTGAGGGGGAGCCAGCGCAGCGGGGACTGGTGGCGTAGGCAGCCCCGTGGTGGTGGTGGTTGTGCGATGCCCAGCAGAGCCGATACAGCAGGAGGAGAAAGGCTGCGGGGCCAGGGTGGGAGAAGTGGTCAGATCACAGCAAAGCTCGGTGCTTGTCCTGCATCCAGTTCCTCACAGGGACCCCCCAGCCGCACAGACCCCAGAGGCTGAAGTCTGAGGCCGACAATGGGGGCTGCTCCAGGCCCCACCCTGTCCAAGATGCCCCAGCTACCCCAGGCCTCCCCAAACCCTGCCTGGCACACCTCACTGAGGGAGGGGCAGCGAAGGGGTGCCGTCTTGACCAGCTGGCCGTCTTTGTAGACGTGGACCAGGTTTTGGCTGAAGGGCCGGCGCCCGGGCACGTGGACGATGGCCACACAGTGCTAGAACAGAAGCCAGAGCATCAGGCTAAGGCTGGCGCGTCTCTTCCACCTCCCCACCCTGGGCCATCCGAGGAGAGAGGCTCACCCAGGTGGAGTCGGCAAAGGACACTTCAGGCAAGCTCATGGTCAAGTACTCCTTCCGGGTGCACACGGCCACCACCAGCGTCCCAGCTGCCGTGAAGAAGGCCTCGAACCCTGAGCCGCCACTGGTGAAGAAGCTGGGGGCAGGCCAGGCCAGTTATGCCTACTGTTTCCCGCTCAACCCTACAGCGCTGGGCCCTGCTCCCTGGCAGTCACCCACCTGTACAGCTGCTTCCGCTGGAGTGGCCGGGAGGGGGCCGGGGCGGGGGCCGCAGCCACGGGGTGCAGACAGAGCCAGGCATGGAAGGTGAAGCCGGGTCCCGGCCAGCGCTGCACGGGGGGTACCATAATCCCCGCCATGCTGGGCGTGAGGTCAAAGTAGTGTAGAGCTCGCGCAGGGCCCTGGCACCGGGCCATGCCCGACAACGCGCGGATGATGGCACCGGCATGTCTGGCCTTCCCGGCCTCAGTCCCGTCGGGCCCCGAGTCCAGCGCCGGTGGGGGGCGCAGCAGGCGGCGCAGCTCCAAGGGCCTCAGGGACACTCGGCCCAAGGCTTGCAGCAGTGCCAACAGCTGCTCCTGGCAGTGGGCCCCCAGGGCGACCCCCGCGCCGAGTGTCTCCAGCAGGTGGCCCACCAGACCCGCCTGCACGCACGTGCCCCGGCTGGCAGGGCAGCTGTCACAGAGCCACCAGAGGCGCTGCGCGAGGAAGAGCCGCAGCTCCGCCGTGGGCAGGGCGGGCAGCCACTGCATCAGCAGCAGCACGGGCTGCTCGTTGATGATCGGTGGCGGTGGACATCCGCTGTGGTCGCCCTCCACAGCCTGCGGGTGGAGAGCACATGACAGTTCCCGGGTCAGCTGGCAGGGGACCAGCCACCCCGCCGACCACAGGACCTCCACGGCTCAGGGTGTCGGCCTTCAGCGCAGGAGGGCAATGCGTGCCACCCCATCCTGCTTGCGCAGGTCACGGCTCAGACTCCAGCGAGGTGGAGGTGCGCAGACACGCATCACCATTGCAGGCCTCTGGCACCGTTAACCCCCTGAGTCTTGGCTTTGGGTCCAAGGTAGGCCTCAATCCCGACTGCACATTCCCAGGATGATCTGGGAGTCTCGCTCCCCTGCACCAGATCTTCATCCCCAGGACACAGACACCTGTGGTAGGGCCAGGGGTCCCTCTTCATACTGTCCACGGCCAACAGAGCCCCCAAGGTGGAGGGCTCACCCTTCGTGGGAAGCCTGACTCGGTCCTGACCGCCCCTGGGACCCTGGGTGCACGCCCCGGCGCTCACCATGTTGAGAAGCTCCTGCAGCAGCCGGCGGGTGGGGGGGCCGTGGCTCTGCAGAACCTCGTGCAGTTGAGGGTAGCCAATACGCTCCTTAAACACCTCCTGTGCGGGTTGTGTCGGGAAGAAGGGAGCAGACATGGGCCCCCAGGCACACCCACACCCCATGGAAACCCCGGAGGAAGGGGCATCTTTCAAGGCTCCGCACCTGGCTCTGCCCCCGCTCACAGTGCGAGTGAGGGCAAGGGGGCCACGGATGGATGTGCGGGTAAGTGTCCCCCTCAGAAAGCTATAGATGGTGACTGACCCATGAGAACCCAGCCCAGTCCAGCCCCGACCCCCGAGATCCAGCTGCCTGCTCTGAGATACACCCCACAGGGCAAGACGCCCACTTCCTCAGCTCCCTCGCCCTAAGGGCCACCAACCAGACCAGTTCAGGGGACATGTGGTCGGTTTAACCCCTCCTTCTCCATGCCCCTACGGTAGCCAGACTGCGGTGTCCTCACCTTGGCGGAGGGGGAGCCGCTCATGATGGAGGTCAGCGCCCGGACCACGTGCACTGCGATGGCGTCTGTGTCCTGGTCCAGTACCTTGGGGTGGGCAGGGGCAGTGAGCGGCAGCAGGCAGCCCCCTGCTCTTGGTGTCGGGCCAGGGGCAGGTACCCCAAGGCTCATTGCTGAACTGGCTGGAAGCCTTGGGAGTGGGGTACCAGGCCTTCTACTCCTTGCCCGCACTACTGTGACCATCACCCCAACTCTAGGGCTCTCTCTGGGTAGCTTGGCCAGACCCACCTTGACAAAGAGGCCAGGGAAGAAACCAAGACCAGGAGGGGCCTAACTGGAACAGATCAACAGGGGACCCTCTTGTCCCCCACTGCCTGGCAGGCTTACAGGTCTCTGTCCCCACCCATCCCCACCCAAGCCAGACACACACATGCAGGCAAGTGCTCCATCACCCAGGATGATTGACAGGGGGTTGGGAAATTGAGGGACAATCAATCACAGGAGGTTAGAACCAGAAGAACCTTTGAGACCTTTGAGTCCTATCCTCCTCCTTGCCCCTAGATCCAGGTGGGGACACTGAGGCTCACCGTGGCTGAACCTGACAGCTAGAAACATGCTGCTCACTTGCCCTGCCCCTGAGGGTCACGGGATCAATCGGGCTTGAGACTTTGTCCATGGCAGGCAGACTGGTAGGCTATCTCTGGCTCCGTGAGGCCTCACTCCCCAAGAGACCTCGCACAACCTCCTTCCCCTCTCCAGGCCTCAGTTTCCTCTCTGTAAAAACCAGGGCTCTCGCCTGCCTTGTCTGCTTTGTAGAAAAATAGGTATGCGGCTCTCAGAAAACAGTTTAAAGCAACAGCCACAGGGGCCTGCCTCATGAAGACAAAGCCAGGGGCCTCCCGGGGTGATAAGCCTCTGGAGAGAGGGTTCTTCTTGCAGAAGGCCCTGAGAGCTTGCTGCCTCTTCCAGCTTCCATGCAAGGTGAGGCAGGGAGTTGTAGTAAGGGGATGAGGGACGTCCGGTGACCTGCTTAAGGCCGGTACAAGGATACACGGAAAGAAGTGGGCTCATGTATGTGAACCTCCTTTTCTGTGAGTGATGACAGCCATGTCCCTTAGTATCTGGGCTTCTGGGAATGGGGGGGGGGGTAGGTGGCTGAGTTTCGAAGGTTCCTTCCAGCTTGACAAAGCCAAACCCCAGCTCCCAATACTAATACTAAGTAGGGCACAGATCACTCCTGCCCATTCCCTAGCATCAGCATCTGGAAGGTGGGTGAAACAGCACAGGGAACCCAGCCCCATCACTAGGCCACTGCAGGCCTCAGACATCTGCTCGTTTCCTCTGCACAGGCAGGAAGGGCTCAGAGAGGGAGCCCCAGGGGGTGGGTGCCCAAGGAGGTGAGTGCCTGGGCAGGTCAGCCCCAAGGTGGTACCTTCTGGACATCGGGCTCGGTCAGTAACCGGGTAGCCAGGTCACTGTCCCCCTCAGGGGGCGCCCGGGCCTGCAGGTACAGCTGTGGGGAAGGGGGAGGGCATAAGGTGGAGGACGCAGAGGAGAGAGAAGAGGAAGAAGATGGGGAGGAGGGGGGTTAGAGCGGGACCAGGGCAGCTGCCAAGCTCTGCCCCTGAAGGAGGGCTACGTGTGCCCCGAGACCCAGGCAGAGAGCCCCACCAGGCACTAAGGCAGTCAAGGATCCAAGAGCTGGCCATGCCCTGTTCAGAACAGAGCCAGGGGCAAGGTGGGGGTGAGGGGGCACGTAAGTGGGCAGGAACAGGGACTGTATCTAAAACAGCCAGGCCCTCCTCCCGCCCCTGGACTTGGTGCTGGGGAAAGATGGACAAGGGGTGGGGCAGCTTCTGTCCTTCCAGCACATCCCCCTCCTATGGGGTGCAGAGCCATCCCGAGCCTCAAGCCACCCCGCTCGCCACAGAGCCCCGGCACAGTCCGGCCCCGGCTCACTTAGCAATCCCCACGAGCAGCTCCCGACGCCCTGCAGCCGGGGCCCACGCACCTTGCTGTTCTGGATAAGGCGAGTAAGGTGTTCGAAGCAGTTATTGCTCAGAAAGGTGGCCTGCAGCACCGGCCGGTCCTCACACGCCAGCATCCGCGGGATGGCGTCTGTGGACGGTCTCGGGGTCAGCCCTGCTCCACCCCGCCAGCGGCCCTCACGCTCAGCCTCACAGCTTCCCACACTGCCCAGCCCTGCCTTCCATCGGGGCTTGGACCTTCCCCTGCTGAGCCCCCTCCCCAGGAGCCTGGGAGCCCATACCCACCGAGCATGCTGACCCGTAGGGTGACAAGGGCCTCTTCAGGGCCTGGGCTGGGGCCCGCCGGCCAGTCAGCATTAAGGATGCGGAAGTAGCCCTCAAGCAGGGTGCGGAGCTCTGGCCCACGAGGGGGTGTGCGGCTGGCATGCAAAACATGTACGGCCCCCACGAGCGCCTCCAGCGCTAGGGGCACCAGGCGGGGGTCCTGGGCCGGCCCATGGTCCCAGCCCCGTACCACACCCAAGAGGCCCTGCACAGAGCCAGTGCTCGCGGCCCTCTGCCCGTTCTCCTGCAGGTGTGGGCAGAGATGGCAATGGTCAAGGGGCTCGAGCAGCAGAGACCCTGAGGGGGCCACCCTCTAGTCCACAGGGTCCTCCGGGCTTACCTTCCCTCCTGCAAGGACAGCACCGAACAGGTGGACGAGACGCAGCAGCAGCGTGGGGGGTAAGCCATCCGCACCCTGCAGGCTCTCTGGATAGGGTGGGTGGGCAGGACAGGACGACGTCACCAAGCTTGCAGGGGACTACCCAAGAGGGAGGTGCCCTGGGGTGGAGGGAGAGGGCTGGAAGGGTCCGTGTGAGAGAAAAGACCCAGTTCTGTCCTTTGAGGGTCTACAATGTCACGGATGTCTGCTAGGCAGTCTAGGGAAGACATGGCCCTTCCTCGGGGAGCTTGAAGGGGCTGTGGTCCTGCCCTGAGAGCCTGGCCAGTCCCCCAGATCCCTAATTTCCAAAGCCAGGACCCCCGGGGAAGCACACCCTCCCCACCCTACTTCCCCATGGCAACCCAGGGTTTAGCTTCATAGATACAAATCTGGTCCTGCTACCCCGTGACGGTTGGAGCTTCCTGTGACCTGCTCTGGGGACCTTGCTGTATCTACCATACAGATGACCCCCACCCCCACCCATGCCCCCACTGGGGACTTCTAGGGGCTTTCACGGTCTCCTATGTGGGAGGCCCACCTGGCCCCGCTCCAGCAAAGCTGGACAGGATGCCAGGTCACAGATTGAAATGCAGAGAGAAGGGACCAGCTCTCAGTCACATGAGTGGTGTGTATAGTGGGGGATGGGGCAAGAGCAGGGCTCCCTAGATTCAGGTGGGATGGGGTGGGACAGCTCCTTGGGCACTGGGCATTTGAGCTGAAGCCAGAGAATACAGGTGGCCTGGGAAGGGAGAGGAAACAGTAGGGAAAGACGTGGAATAACTAGTTGCATTTCGGGATGGAGAGGACAGGATACAGAGGGTGAGTGGGGCTGGAAAGGGAGGCTGTGGGAGGAGCAGGATCTGATCCTGAGATGCCAGGCCACCAGCGAGGGACTGACAGCAACAGGAATCAAATCCAGTCTGTTCTGCAAAGAGCGCTCAGGTTGTGGGAGAACAGAGGCAGGAGCTCCTGGAGTGGGGGGTGGGTGGGGATGGGGGGGTGTCACCCCTTTTGAAGCTGTTGCCCCTGCTGCAGACCCCAGGCCTGCAGCAACACAGGGCACCCCAGAGACATTTCAACACCTTCTGTGCTAACAGGCCACCGCCTCACCAAGCCTGGCTTGCCCCAGTCCAGGGCCATCCTGCCCCGTCCCATCTGAAGTCCTAGCCAGCCTCCCTCTGATGAGAGGAAAAGAGGGGACCTGAGAAGAGGGTCTTGAGGGGCCACAGATGTCCTGGGGTTCAGCTCCTCCAGGACTGCAAGAGCAGGAAGCAAGTTGGTGTAGACATTGTCTAAAGGAAAGGTGGAGCCTACAGGGGTAAAGGGATCCCGACTAGGGAGTTTTAAGATGGTCCAGATCAGAGTGAGATCCAAATGGCTTCTTGGACCCAGGAGGTGGGAAGGAGGAGGAAGGGAAATTGCTCTCCCCCACCTAATGGGACACCTTCACTCCAGTCCAGAAAAGAAATTACTCATTTCGCCCAGACCTGCCCTTTCTCTCCGCTCTGACCCTGAACTCCCTTGCCTCTGGAGGGCCCCTCTGCTCTCCCAGCCCTGCTGGCAGCCACCACTAAGGGCACCCCACCCCTGCCGCCTCTGAGATGGGGAGCTGCAGGAAGGGGGCTCAGGCTTGGGGGTGGGGCCAGGTGGGGGCCTATGGGGCAGGGGCAGGGCCTGACCTCCGAAGAAGGCGCTGAATTCACAGGGCAAAGCCGCTGGAGGGAACTTGTATTTGCTCTTCTCCTTGGAACTGATGACTTCTCTAGGGGGTGGGGGTGGGGAACGGGCAGGGGCCCAGGTGAGGCACTGCACCCCTCCCTGGCCATCCTCCTGCACCAGCCTACCCCTGGGCCCCTCCCACCTCCACACCCCTCCCCCCCCCACTTCGGTCCTCAGTGGTGGGCTGGCTCTCACCCACTGTGCTGGCGCCGCCAGGTCTGGTAGGGGTCAAAGAGGCCCTCGCAGAGGAGCAGGGCATGAAGGGCCACATTCTCCAGCAGCAGCCCACGGCCCTCCTGCGATGCTGGGGCTCCTTTCAGCTGTAGGCATGGGAAGGGGCGGAGGCGGTTTGCTGGGGCTCCCCGCTACCGCCTACCACTCCCCACCCCAGGCTAGAGCCCACCTCACCTCTGCTGTCAACCGGCTCAGCAAGGCCAGCACCTGGGGCGCCAGCACCTGGCCCCAGCCCGCCTCTACGTTCTCTAGGTTCCTGGGGGGAATGGGGAGAGAGGTCCCGGGGGTACACCAGCCCCACCTCAGGCCCATAGTTCCGAGCTGCCCACCCTCCTCGGGCAACGGGGACCCACCTGCAGAGAACGATGAAGAGCTTGAGCAGCAGCAGAGCCTGCTCGAGGTCCCCCGCGTCCAGCTGCTCGGCCAGGACATGCAGGGCATCCAGGGGCAGCAGCGGCACCTCGGGGCCTGCCTCCTCTGGCCTGCAGGGAGCGGGTGTCCTTACCGCACTGCGGGCCCTCAGTCTCCCTGCCCCCGTCGCCGCCCTGCAGGTAGATCTAGGCTCACCTGCGTGGCTCCAGAGAGGACAGCGAGATGCTTTTCTCGAAGGCATCCACGAAGGCCTTCAGCCACTGCTGCAGGTAGCCAAGGTCCTTCTGCAAGCGGGGTGGGGTGGGGCGGGGCAACAGTGTGGGGGGCAGTGGACAGGAATTGAGGCAGGGCAGTTGGGCCGAAGGAGGGAGGGGAGGAGGGAGGACAGGAAGTTGGAAGGTCAGCATCAGAGTCGTGCCCTGCACATTGATCACTCTCCCAGGTCCCCTGTCTGCTTTTTCCAGTCTCCCAGTCTCTGCTCCCACCTCCTTAGTCCTTGGAAACTTGGGCAAGCCCCACATAAGGCTTCAGTGTGCATGCTCCTAGGATGTGGCTATGGCCCACACTGGTACTGGGGTTGAAGGCCTTCCACCCACCAGCCACCCCTGATCCAAAGCCTTGGGCTGGCTTCTCCCAGCTCAGCTGCCACCACCTCCAGGAGACGGTGCTGCATGCATGCACATCATGCACGCGCATCATGGACCGGGCGGACCCATGCACACGCACATTCCCCACACGTACAGGCAGAATGCCCACCCTGGCTGGTTACCTGGACCCCAGGCCCCAAAGCTGGCTCCATGGGCAAGAGGGGCAGCGGCTGAGCCCGAGTCTGGGCGCCCGCTGCCAGGGAAACTTTGGTGTGAACGGGAAACGGACCCTCCCGCCCCGCCGGGGCAGGAAGCGCAGAGTCACGGTGGGGGAGGGGGGCCGCTTCCTCCCGGCAGACCGCAGGGATGTGGGGGGGCCCGCCCCACCGGGGCACCCAGAGCCTTGCAGAAGCTGTGAGGGACGGGGCCCAGTACCGGGGGGCGGGGCCTGGAGGGCAGCGGGGCGGGGTCACACTGCCCAGGGTGGGGCTTGTGCGCCAGAGACTCGTTGAGTTTTGTTTGTTTGTTTTTGAGACTCTTTTTCTGGCCTGAGGTTCAGACTTGGGAGTCTAGGGACAGGGTCCGACCCCTGCTGCTACAGGGCCCTTCATTCAAGGTACCCACAGCTCCCTGACCTGGGCCCAATGCCTCAGGCCTAGGGAACAACACGGATGTGGAGGGCTGTCATACCTTTGCCCTTGGCCCTCTCCCCTGTGTCCTGGCCTCTACTGGTCCCTACTCCAGGGACACAGCTGAGTAGGTCCTAGCCTAGCCACAGTGTGCGCTAACCTCTAAGCCTCTCCCACGGCACAGAGTGGGTGGTGGCCTGGTGCTCCTTCTCCCAACCCGCCCTCCTTCCCTACCCATGGGCCTCATCTGCAGCTCCCGCAAACCAGAATCCAGAAGGCACATTTCCTTCCCAGGGGCAGACGGACAGGGCAGGGACCAGACTGGAGAAAGCCAAAGGGGCAAGGGACACATCATAGGGGCTGTGTCCCCGGTGCCAGGACCTCAGCTCAAAAACTTCCAAAACTACCTTGGACGGCTGGCTCATCTCTGCTGCTGTAGGCTCCTGACCACAGGGTAAGGGCTGAGTGGGCCCCAGGGAAGGGGTCAGACCCCAGTAGGTTGGGCCAGGTGCACAAGAAACGAGACAGATCGGTCCTCACCCTGTAGCTGGGCACCCTCTGTGTGCATTTGTCACAGATCTGCAGCCTCGGCAACTGAGGCAGGGGCTGGGGCCGTGCACGTGCAGAACGCTGAAAACCAGAGCTTTCTTTTAGGCCTGGGTCACTCCTGGTTGCTGGCGAGCCAGCCCGAGCTGACCATGTGGCCTCTGCCTCAGTGACCCCACAGATCCTAGTCTACCTTCAAAACTGGCCCAACACCACCCCTCCCTTCTATCCCCAAACCAGCCCCAGTCAGTCAAGCCAGAGACATCTCTCACCTAAAATGTGGGTCCCTTTTGCCCACGGTCGTTCTGCTGAGCACCTGAAAGCCCAGACTGGACCACGTCCCCCCACCCTGGCCTGAGGACAAGGGCTCAACTGAGCCTGGCATTCCAGGCCTCCAGTCCAATCACAGCTGCTTCTCCCGGCTCTCCGCCCCTGTCCATCTGAGTCACATTCTCTGGTCCCGGCCTCTGTCTACCCTATGCCCCACTGTTGTCCATGGCTCGGGCATTTGGTACTTTAAGCAGGAGACTGCCGGCCTCTTCGTGGCCATCACCTGGATTGACCCTCCCAGAACCCGGGTGGGCCCCTCAGATTCTGCACACCCTGGCTTTCTGTCCCTGGAACCACACCCACGGCCTGTCGGGCAGGTCCAGGCTGGGATGGGTTCAGGGCCGCAGCAGTCAAAGCGGCCTTCCTGGCTCTGGGAGAGCACGAGGGGTCTCTAAAGGATGGGGTATCTGCCTGTCCCGCCTCTGACCTGGGTCCCACGGCCTTGCGGCTGCAGTGCTGGGGGGGTTTGGGAGTCCTTGCAGGGGTCAGGACTCACAGGAGGGTGGTGGCCATGGCAGAATGCCACACGGTCTAGAGATGGAAGAGGCAGCTGTGGTGCCCAGGCTTCCCACACTCCTGGAAGAGGCCTCGACTAGCTCCTCCCTCCCTTTCCAGCTCGGAGCAGGAGTGCCAGGCAGGGCCAGCCCCCGTCCCTAACTTGAAGGGGCCAGGGGCCCATGAAGGCAAGGGCAGGAGCTGCCACACTCCCCCTCCGGCCCTGGGGCTCAGCTGTAAGGGGTACTGAGGCTCTGTGGGCCTGGGGAGCAAGCTGTGGGGAGGGGGAGTCCCCCGGGAGGGGGGGGGACTCGTGATCACATTTGTAGGCACCCCCATGCCAGGCCAGCCCTGAGGGCACTCAGTAGTGGGGGGTGGGGGCTCCCACGGGCTAGTTAGATCCCAACAGTTGCTGGCTGAGCATGGAACTGTCACCTTCCCAGAACCCTGAGTACCCCAGGAGGGCTGAGGGCAGGTGGCTGCCAGGGAACAGGGACGACCGAGCTGCTGGACATCCTGCTGCCCCTCCACCTGGCTCGCCCTCAGGGGACACCCGGACCTTGCTTCAAACCCCGAGCCCACACCCTCTCAGAGTTCTTAATGACACAATACACAGAAATTTCCTGAGCCACCAGCCGGCATCTTGTGTGCCTCCAGTGCACACGTATCGTCACCACTGTCTGCCTGGCACCGCCGACCCTCTGGATGGCTCAGTCTGAAAGCATTCCTCGCTGTCCCCACACAGACAGGTCTGCAAGCGCTTTGCCCTCCGCGCTTCCTCTGCCTGACACCCCCCAGAGCTGGCACCTTTCCTCGAGACCCAGCCCTGGCTGGTGCTTCAGAGGTCAGGACGGCCAACTTGGATCAGTGGTTGAGGGCACGGGCTCTGGAGTCCAGCCCTGGTTCGCAGACCCTGTAGCATGTTACTTACCATTCATCTTTCTGTGCTTCAGCTGCCCCTTGAACTCCATCCCTTCATACCTGCTTCACAGGTAAAGCCTCCGCAGCCACACACCTTCTCCCGCCCCCAGCACAGGAGAAGGTGAGCCGGGGCTCTCTCCCTCAATCCAGGGGCCCTGCCTTCCCAAGCCCCTAGCATTCTAGGACAACACTAATGTTTTCCCCACCCATTTCCATGAGTGACCTATGAGTAGCAGACCTTGGTTCACTGGCAGAGCCAAGGTCTCTTGGATGGCTGTCCCAGGCAGGTGGAATGGTGTGCGTGGTCCCCAGGTTAGAGCTAGGAGCAGGGTAAGGAGAGAAGCTTGTAGCTCCAAACTGGGTGACCCCACCTAGTCAGAATTGCCTGGGTGGTAGTGAGTACCCCATCTCCAGGGACAGGCAAGCAGAAATGGGACAGGGTGGGGTGGGGATAGGATAACCTCTTTCAGACCTGGGGGTCTCCCCACTCAGCATCAGAAGGGGGATGGCAATGTCAAGCCCAAGGTGGTTTCTAGCTACACCAGGGTGCCTGGAGGTCAGACTTAGAGGACCTCAGGTCAAAAAAGGAAGCAGGAAGATGGGGTCTTTGCCAGAGGCAGGGTGGTGCAGTGGTGCAAGTGCCCAGGTGGCTGGCCAGGCTCTCCCCCTTACCTGAGGACAGGGTCTTGCAAGGGGTGGACCTTCTGGTCTCCATAATGCCCCCAGGCCTTAACCTTCCCCTTGTCCTATCACTATGGAAACTGAGACTTTGCTTTCAGGGTCCCCGTAGTAACAGACCCTGTTTCCATGGGGACCCCACACTTCCACATCAGCTCCCCAGTTGCCATGACAACTCCAGGGATTACCAGCCCCTCCCCCAAGCCTGGGCTCTGTGCTATTCTCCCCATCACCTCAGTCCAGGCCCCCTTCAGTTGCCTTGGTAATAAAGGCAGGGAGGGGGAAACCCTGGTTGTCCCTCTGAGGCATAAGCACAAGGAGGCTAGCCCACCTTCCCTTTTCCCGGTTCAAAAGAGTAAACTGAGGCACAGGGAGGAATATGACCCAGCTAAGATCCCAGAGAGAGCAGAGGGCCTGACCAGGTTTCCATGAGGCAACAGAGCTCATTAGTCAGGGTGAGGGACCAGGGAGGGGTGTGCAGAAAAAGGTCAACTCCAGCTCTGACCTGACCTCCCTGGAACCCCGAGTCCTCGCTGGCATAACTGAAGAGTTCAGCCTGAGCTCCCCACTTGAAACCTGCATGTCTGTCCTGTCCTGATCTTTGTGGCCCTGGGTGCCCCAGATGTTAGGCTCCCCCAGTGCTCCCTTTCACTGGGGGGCTGTGGAGCAACACTTCACTCTGGCCCCAAAGGGGGGGCTGCTCATTTGCATGTTGTTTGCATAACGTTTATATTCTGCCTGAAGGCCAGCCTGCTGGGTGCTGCTCCCAGTCCTCTGATCCTTGCCCTCCTCCAGGCCCTCCCTGGGGAAGCCCCAGGCATCGGGCATTGCCCAGGCTTCCCCCTCACTCCTGACAACTGGCCTCTCCAGGTGCTTGCTCTTGGCCTCCTATCCCCTCTGCCCACAGGGCCCGAACTCGGCCTCCTGACAGCCAGTCACTGCTGTGGGGCCTGTCTCCTGCGTCCAGCCATGCAGCGGGTACCCAGGGGGCCTCTCCAAGTGTGGGGCGTGCGGAAACTGCCAAGCAGCAAGCACAGTGAGGGTGAAAATGGGGAGCTGCCTGAGCTGAGGTCCAGCTTGGTCAGGGGGAGAGGAGTCAAAGGCCCCCTCAAATGGGAGGGAGAAGGATCCACGTAGAGGAAACAGCTTGTGCCATCCCTGGGCACGGACCCACCAGAGGCTTCCTGCCCACAGGACTCTACCTATCCTGGGCAAAGGAACACCAGGGTTGGTGTTGGACGAAGGTCGAGGAAGACCGGGTTGGAGTTCTGATGGACTCTACCCCAAATTCGTCCCATGACCTTGGTATGACCCTGCCTTAGTTTCCCCACCAGGGCCCTGAGGGACTCAGTCAGACTAAGAGACACAGTGGGCACTCTGGCCCTCCTTCCTCTCTCACAAGCTGCCTGCCGCCACTTTCCAGGGCCCACAGAGGGAGGGGGGTGGGCGGGTCTGAACCTGGGGTCTATGAGAACGGAAGGGCAGAAAGGGGGTGCTCCCTTGGGCGGGCCTAGACCCACAACTGGGAGAACAGGTTTGCCAGCTGATGTCAGCTCTCTCAGCTGAGGGGAGGGGCGCGGTTGTTGGGAGAACCTTCTGGCTGGGTGGCTAGCCAACTCGAGGGTCTCTTGACACCCTCTACCAGTGCGGTTTCTTCCCTTATCTTCCTCCTCCCCACCCCATTCCCACCCGTGAGTACACATGTACACACACACACACACACACACACACACACTAGGTCCCTAGCAGGCCTCAAAGTAGCATAGCCACCACTCCCTGGGAGCCCAGCATGGAGGGGTGGGGACCTGTTCCGGGAGCAGGAGCAGGACCAAGTAGGCAGGAAGGCAGTGCTGGGAGGCTGGCTGAAGCTTCCGGTTCATACTCACATCCTGGATTTGTTTGCCAGGCCCTAGGCCGCCCCCTGACTGCCCAGGCTTCTAGGGCTCCAACCAGCCAGCCCGTGCCCCAGACCTGCCCTGGTGAGGTGAGGAGCTGGAGGGGGAGAGGGAACTCAGCCGAAATGAGTGCTAAGCCCCTCCTGAGGGAATGGGGCCCTGAGCAAGGGACAGCAGGAGGGAACCATGCTACACTGGAGGTCCAGAACTGGGAGACCATACTTAGCCGCCTTTCCCCCAGCAGCATTAACATTAACACCCCTCGGACTCACTACTTGGATCAAGCCCCCCTTCACTGGGTCACAGGTGAAAAAACTGAGGCCCAAGAATCTGCCCACCATCAGGGCAATCAGAGGCATGATGGCCAGGAGCAGGTTTCCTTCTGAATCTTTTCCCTTCACAAGAACCACCCCTTGGGACGTAGACAGAGAGGCCTGGGTGAGGGGACCCAGTGGGGCCAGGGAAGCAGGAGCTTTCTCTGGTCCAGAAAAGCCAGATGGGCTACCCCTCTGTAGAGTCTAGGCCACCCGGAGGTTGGGGCTGGGACATGTTTACAGATAGAGAAGTAGAGAGTACTCTCAGAGGAGTAAAGAGCTTCTGCCTTGGGTCACACTAAAGGGGGACTCTACAGACACCGCCTCCCGCCAGCGGCCTGGACCTCTCACCCCCGAAGTGGACTCAGGAAGTCATGGTCCTTATGGCCTGGATTCCAGGTCCCTAGGGCCCCAGATCCAGCCTGCAGTCCTAGGAGACAGTCAGCCTGCCTCTTCACGGAGGGCCAGCTGATCTGGTCATGAACTTCCCCGTGGTGAAGAGATCGGGGCACAATAGTCCATTGTGCCCAGGGCACACCTGAGCCAGGAGCATGGTGCCAGGCAGGTGTGGGGAGGGAGGCTGAAGCTGGGTGAAGAGGAGGGGGTGTTTCCCTGGGATCCCTCCCTACAGTGCAAGCAGAAGGCAAGTGGGAGCCTTTGTGAGACACAGAGTTTGGGGGACACCAGGTTCTCAGGTCTCACAGGACACGGGGATCAGTCATTCCCCTCATCTTCTGAGGCCACCGGAGGTAGTCTCTGAGACAGGAGGGGGAAGGCGCTCCGGAGGAAAGGGCGTCCCTCCATCCCTGTCAGTCATCCCTTCTATCTCACCTCTATCCCCTCCCTCTGCATCCAAGGCAAATCTGTTCTTCTGGCTGGACCCCCAGGTCCACCAGGGGTCAGGAAGGGGCCTCCTGGGATCAGGGTCAGGGAGGCGCTCATCACTGCCAGCGCACTGAGGCGGAGTAGTCTGAGTTAACTCAAATCCGACCAAAATAGGTACGCCCCCTACCACGCACCCGCTACGCCCGCCCACTGGCACCCCTTCCCCCAGCCCATTCACACCCTTCGGCCATGACCACCCAACAGCGCCGCGCCCACGGGAGAGTCAAACCCAAATACAAACTAAGCCTTCCTGCCCCTCCCAACCCAACAAAGTCTCCCATTTATTATTTTCCGAGCCTCAATTTCTCCATCTGTAAAAGGGGGAGGTGTCCGGCCGTCTCGATCCGGGCCCCCTCCTCATTAGGCGCTACCGAGGTTGCGCGGTCCCCACCCAAGAGGCTCTTTTGAGATGCACGCCCGCGGGGGTCATCCCTCAGGTATTGGAGCCAGAGGCACCGCCAGGCCGGGGGTGGCGCACACGTGTGTGCGGAGCCCAAGTCCGCTCCGCACGGGCGCGCATCTACTCGGCCCCGGGAACGCGGGGCGCAGGTGCAGCGGGAGCGGGGTGCGCGGAGCTCGGGGCACAGCTGGAGCGGCGCGGGGCGGGCTCACCTGAGCGTAGTAGAGCAGCCACAGCTCGTACAGCCGCTCCGAGGCGGCCATGTCCCGGCCCGGCTCCGGCCCTGCTGCGCGCCACCTGCCGCCGCCGCCTCCTCCGCGCCGCCCGCCGTCTGCCCTCGGCCAGGCCCATGGGCGGAGGGCGTCACTCCGGGGCGGAGCGGCGCGGTACTACTCGGGGAAGTAGTACTGGCCCCCGCCGCACTGAGCCACCCAAGTCCGCACGCTCCTCCTCTTCGCGGCCGGTCGCCGCCCGGCTTCCTGCACTTAGCTGCCGCTACCACCGCCCCGCCTCTCCCGGGACCGTGCAAAGGGCGGGGAGCCTGGAGGGAGGAGGAGCTTGAGGTCAGGGCAGTCCGGGAGGGCGCCCCGCAGTCCCGCCCTCAGCAGTCTGCGCCCCCAACAGTGCCTCGGGAAGGGCCAATCCGAGCCTCCTGGACGTGGGTCGGAGTCAGGTATTCCAGACTTACCCGCCGCACTGTGCGCCTGGCTGGAATTGCCTCCCTTCCTACAAGGATGGGGTTTCCGTCTCCCGGGCCTGGGGGGGCGGGGGCAAGAGGACCTGGGCTGCGGGCCGCGTTCAGAGGGCCAGAGTCCTTCAACAAATGGTAACAACAACCAGCGGCCACTTGTAGAGTTTACCACGTGCCTGGTGCTGTTCTAAGCATGGGGAGACCGGCATGACATGTTTTTGCTCCTGCTGTTTGTGGAACAGGATAGGGGACTTCGGAGAGCAGTGCCCTTCAACTGTCCTGCAGATCCTTGGGAGATTTAGGCAATCCTCACAGGTCCTCCCTTCCAAGAAGGCTCCTAGATGCTTCCGTAAAAGCATCCGCCACTCTAGGGCCTAACACTTATCTCACATCTTTTGTTTTCTTTAATCTCAAGAGGTTAAAGGCAAGAGGGTGTCTCAGGCCTCTGTTTTACAGATGGAGAAACTGAAGGCCAGATGGGCCAAATGACAATCACTTGGGTAGCTGGGGACAGTGTGGACAGAGATGGAAGCCTGATTGACTCTTCGCTGGCCCACTACCACCATCCTCCTGGGCCTCTCCCAGCCCCCTCCCCCAACCAGCCTGCCTGGGAGGTGAGGGGGCCCCCAGGTATTGGGCAGGGGTCAGATCCTTTGTTGGAGTCAGGGAGAAGTTTGTGGAGCCCAGAAAGATACTCTCAGGTAGAGCAACTGGAGTCTAGAGTCCCCCAGACCTTGAGTGACCCAGAGACAACAGACTCTTTCCCTATTCTCATCCTTTTCCATCCTCCTGAACTTTTTCTTGGGCAGCTGCTCTGCTCTGGCCTTTTTTCCTGCCCGGTCTATCCTACCTCTGAGCTGACATTTCCTGGGAACCTACTACCTATAGCACCAACAAGCTATAGTAATCAAAACAGTATGGCAGTGGCATTCACTGAAAACAGAGACTCTCGTCCCTGGATTGGCCACCAGATACTCCCTAGGTCTACTACTACCATGTGACCATGGAACAGGTTCTGAAAAGTCACCCCTCCTAATGCAGGGGGTGGGGAACAGGGTACCAAAAGGCCCCAGCTAGTGAGGTCAAGAGGGTTGTTTTGGAGGGGCTGGACAGACATCTTGTGGCCCAGGAGCCTCTGAAGGGAAGTAGGAGGAGTGGGTATCCACCTGCTACCAGCCTGGGAAGGGGGACCCCAAGCAGGAAACAGCTTTGCTGACAAACAAGTCATGGTATGTGTTGGGGGGAGGGAGGCATGGCCTCTATGTGGCTTTGGGGACCTTGACATCCTGTCAGAAGATCTTAACTTCAGCCAAAGTGGTCTCCTGGTTGACATGCTGGTTAATGCAGGAACAAAGATCCTGGCCGCCCCTGCTGGCGAGCATTGCACCTCTGGGGCTATTGCAGTCAAGGCCAGATCAGCTCTCAGTAGTTCTCAGGAACTAAGCTCAGGGGGTTCCTGGGGCCCACTGGGCCCATTTTGGGGGTCCTTCTCCAGGTTAGGTAGTCTGACCCTGAGTACTTTGCTGCCTCAGGGGACCTGGAGGTGAGAGGGGATCACCCATGAGCCTGGAAGAAATGGCCATCCAGCCAAGCCCAGCACCGCACAGGCTTTATCTGAGCTGAGAGTGGACAAAGAAGGGCCTAGGGGCCCATGAACGAGTGCATCCAGGGAGTCACTGATACCTGAAGACGAAGGAGGAGGAAGAGCTTTTATTAAACTGAGATCGGAGTGGAGGATCAGGGAAGACTTCCTGAAGGCATTCGGGCTTTGAGGAATGTGGACAAGAGGACAAGTTTGGGTCAGTGCATTCCAAGTGGCCGGTATGGAGTGAGCTGTTGGCGCTTGATTAGGCAAAAGCAGAGCGATCGACGCGCTCTATCCTCCTTCACTCAGGTCTGATTCCACTTGCGGCTTTCTCACTGACAGGCATTGGACGAATCGAGCCTCACCATCTTTTTCTCTACTGTGCCCGCCCCCAACAGGCGAGGCCAGTTGCGGGGAAAGGTGGGGCTCCTCCTCCTCTAGCAACTCAGTATTGATTGGCTTTCAGGACTTCCTGTTCTCCCGTTCTCGTCCCTGGATTGGCCACCAGATACTCCCTAGGCCTGCGCGGTGCAGGAGGAGAGAAGCGGAGGGTGGGCAACATGGCGGCTACTGCGGCTGGTGTGGGCCGGCTAGAGGAAGAGGCGTTGCGGCGAAAGGAACGGCTGAAAGCCCTAAGGGAGAAAACAGGACGCAAGGTGAGGAAGGTAGAGTGAGAGCCGTGGCTGAGGTAACCAGTGTTCGGATCCGGAACAGGGACGGGAGGACAGGAGACTACCAGGAAAAGGCAGCTGTGGAGAACGCACATGGCGCCTGCGCGAGGCGTCGGGGCCCGCCCACCAGGTGTGGTAGTAGCTGCCTGGGACTCTTTTAGCGCTGGTGCCTTCGCCGCGCATGCGCGGGGCGGGGATGCGCTACGCGCTTTTTGGTTTCTGCGTGGTGTTTTCTTGGCGTCTCTAGGGCAAACCTCTTAAGGTTGAGATGCTTGTTGTATTAGGCGTAATTTTTTCGCTTGTGAGCGCCTTGAATCATCCTCTTTTCCCCAGGACCTGGCCTTCCAACCTGGTGAAATTGAGGGAATCTGGCGGACCATTCCCTGTCCACCAGCGCGCCTTGGGCAGGGCGGTACCGGACGGTACTCTGGGCACCCAGCTGGAAATTGAGTACAAAAGTGCAAAAACAAAGACTCATTTCTAGGTCAGGGTGCACCTCAGGGAAAGAGGAGGGTTCTTATTTCTTCCTAGCCTACTTCTCTGGGAATGGACCTCCCAGTGCTATTAGTTGCCAAACTCGGAAGCATCTTCCTTGCTTTTGTTTGACACCAAGCTGGTCCCATTCCATTTCCATCTTGTTGATCTGTCTGAGTAATCAACTCTTAAGTTCATTACCTGTGTGCAAACCCTCCTGGCCCCGTCATTCGGGGCTGTAGGACTTAGGACAAATTGCTTCATCTCCTTGAGCCTGTTTCTTCATGTCTGCAATGGAGCATAACAGCCCCTTTATATTAGTTCTCACTTGGTTATTTTGAGATCTGTCGGGGTCCTCTGTATGAAAGAGCACTAAAGATCACAGAGGGTGGAGCTTGTCCGTGGCCCTGTTGTTGGATGAGCAACTATTCATTCTACAAAATATAAAAGATAGTCAATATCTAGACCTTGGATGGATGGGGGGAAACGGGCTCAACTTTCCACCTTTAATGAGTCAGGCTGGTCAGTCAGGCCTCTTTCCATTCTGCATGGATATCCAGTGGGAAAGTGAAAGGGGAAGTAATAGAGAGTGAAAGCTACCCAGATTAGCTTTTGCTTTTGTTGGCAACTTGGTGCCCCTGTCAGAAAGTTCTGCTCAAAAACTGCCTGGCTGAGGGAAGCTCAGGCCTCAACTTTTCAGTGGCTAGCTAACCTGTGCTGCTGGCTTGGATTTGGGGCTCAGATTACTGTGACTGGGCTTGAGGTCAGAATACAAAGGACAACAAAGCATCCTAGGGCCCGTTGCCATGGGAAGGATGTCCAAGCCATCAAGAGAACTGGCGTTTAAAGAGAGATTCTCTCAAAGGGCTGAAAATATGGCCTGATGGTTATTTTTTCTCTATTTTTTTTTATTGTGGCAGAATGTATGTATCATAAAGCTTACCATTTGAAATATATACCGCTATGTTTAGAGCTTTATCACCATCCCAAATGTAAACTCTGTACCCATTAAACAGTAACTCCCCACCCTAGCACCTGACGACCACCATTCTATTTGATTACTTTGGTATCTTACATAAGTAGAATCATACAATATTTGACTTTCTTTGATTGACTTATTTCAGTTAGCATAACTTTTTTTTAAAGATCTTTATTGTCAGAGAGAGAGAGAGAGAGCACAAACAGGGGGAGCGGCAGGTGCAGGTGGAGGGAGAAGAAGATGTGGGACTCAATCCCAGGATCCTGGGATCATGACCTGAGCCAAAGGCAGACACTTAATGACTGAGCCACCCAAGTGTCCCCAGCATAACATTTTTAAGGTTTATCCGTGTCATGGCATATGTGAAATTTCATTCCTTTTTAAAGCTGGATCATACTCCTTTGTACTGTACCACATTTTATCTCTTTGTTTTGCGTTGCTTCTAACTTTTGGCTGTTGTGAGTAATGAATGTATAAATATCTGTTTGAGTCTCTGTTTTCAGTGAATGCCACTGCCATACTGTTTTGATTACTATAGCTTGTTGTAAGTTACGAAATCAGAAAGTGTGAATCCCCTGACTTAGTTCTCTTTCAAGATTATTTTGGCTTTTGGGGATCCCTTGAGATTCCATAGGAATTTTATTTTATTTTATTTTTTTAAAGATTTTATTTATTTGACAGAGAGAAATACAGCCAGAGAGGGAACACAAGCAGGGGGAGTGAGAGAGGGAGAAGCAGGCCTCCCGCCGAGCAGGGAGCCTGATGTGGGACTCCATCCCAGGTCTCTAGGATCATGACCTGAGCCGAAGGCAGTCGCCCAACCAACTGAGCCACCCAGGCGCCCCCATAGGAATTTTGGAATGGGTTTTTCTGTTTGTGCAAAGAACGCCACTGAGATTTTGATACGGATTGTATGGAATCTGTCAATAATTTGGGGGAGTGTGCCATCCTAACAATATTAAGGCTTCTAATCCATGAGCATGGGATGTCTTTCCATTCATTTAAGTTGTTAATGTTTTTTTAAAAATTTATTTGACAGAGAGTGAGAGAGAACACAAGAGGGTAAGGGACAGAGGGAGAAGCAGACTCCCTGCTGAGCAGGGAACCTGATGCGGGGCTCTATCCAGGGACTCCAGGGTCATGACCTGAGCTGAACGCAGACGCCCAACCAACTGAGCCACCCAGGCTCCCGTTAAGTTGTTAATTTTCATTTAAGTCTTTAATTTTTTTTCAGCAGTATTCTCTAGTTTTCAGTGTACCAGTCTTTAGCTCCTTGGTTAAATGTATTCCTAAGTATTTTATTCTTTTTGGTGCTGTTGTAAAAGGAGATTGTTGTCTTAATTTACTGTTTGTATTGTCCATTGCTAGTATATGTAGAAATGCAACTGATACTTGTTGATTTACAAAGTCGATATCCTGGAACTTTGCTGAATTTGTTAATTATCCTAACAGTTTTTTCTTGGACTCTAAACATTTCTTCATATAAAATCATATCATTGGTAAACAGACACAGTTTTACTTCTATTCCAATTTGGATGTCTTTTGTGACCTTTTCTTACCTGATGGTGTGGCTAGAACTTTGAGTATTACATTGGCTGGAAGTTGTGAAAGCAGTCCTCCTTGTTTTGTTCCTTATCATGGAAAAGCTTTCAGTGTTTTACCATTGAGTGTGACATTCACCGTGGGTTTTTTTTTTTTCTTTTTTAAAGATTTTATTTATTTATTTGACAGAGAGAGAGAGAGATCACAGGTAGGCAGAGAGAGAGGAGAAAGCAGGCTCCCGGCTGAGCAGAGAGCCTGATGCGGGCCTCAATCCCAGGACCCTGAGATCATGACCTGAGCTGAAGGCAGAGGCTTTAACCCACTGAGCCACCCAGGTGCCCCCACCGTGGGTTTTTCAGATAAACAGCCTGTATCATGTTGAGGAAGTTTCCTTGTATTCCTAGCTTGTTGAGTGTTTATATCATACCACTGTCATATCAGAAAGAGTTGAATTTTGTCAAATGCTTTTTCTTCATCAGTCGAGATGATCATGTGATTTACCACCTCCCTCTTCATCCTATTATTGTATTGTATTAGTTGGTTTTTGTATGTTGAACCATTTTTGCATTGCAGGACTAAATTCCCCCAGTCCTTGGTCTTTGCTGGATTCAATTTGTTAGTATTAGAATTCGCCAGTAAAACTGTCTGGCCCTGGGCTTTTCTTTATTAGGAGGATTTTGATTACTTATTCAGTTTTCTTATTAGTTATAGATGTATTTAAGTTTTTTATTTCTTTACGAGTCAGTTTAGGTACATTGTGTGTTTCTAGGAATTTGCCCATTTTATCTAGATTTTCCAGTTTGTTGGTGTGTTAATTGCTACTTTAATTGGGTTTAATCTTCATATTTCTGGCTTCAGACAGTTCTTGGCCGTGAACTCATTTCTTTTTTTTTTTTAAGATTTTATTTATTTGACAGTGAGAAGCACAGCTAGAGCGGGAACACAAGCAGGGGGAGTGAGAGAGGGAGAAGCAGGCTTCCCGCCGAGCAGGGAGCCGGATGTGTGGCTCGATCCCGGGTCTCCAGGATCATGACCCGAGACGAAGGCAGTCGCTTAACCAACTGAGCCAGCCAGGCGCCCCTGTGAACTCATTTCTAAAAAAATGTGCAGTCAGGGTGCCTGGGTGGCTCAGTTGGTTGGGCGGCTGCTTTCGGCAGGTGTCATGATCCTGGAGACCCGGGATCGAGCCCCAAGTCAGGCTTCCTGCTTGGCGGGAAGCCTGCTTCTCCTTCTCTCAGTTCCCATGCTTGTGTTCCCTCTCTAACTGTGTTTCTCTTTGTCAAATAAATAAAATCTTTAAAAATTTTTTTAAAAATGTGCAGTCGGAAATCATATGGCTTCTGTCGTGTAATTGAGAGTTCACTGGCCTTTGGAGGTTTTCTTTCATTGTTTTTAAGGAAGAGTTATTGTGAAGCCACATTCTTGCTCCATTGGAAGCCTTCTCCTTTCCTGTTGCATCTTTCCTATCCAGGAGCTCTTGATTTTTCTTTCTCTAGTCCTTTTCTTGCAAAGGGGAAGTTAGAATTTTTTGTTGACTCTTCAATTTCCAGGCTGTGGTATCAGTGGGTGGGTCAGCGACAGGTGATGAAGTGTTGCTTGGCTTGGTTTAAAGTAGGTTATTGGAGCTGGTAATTCCTTCCTTCCGTGGACGTGTACTGGTACGTCCCGGGCGCCCGTCATGAGCCCCTAGAGGTGCAGCACTGAGCAAAGCAGATAGAAGTCTCTGCCCCAAGCAGCTTGCAGTTAACTGGAGAGACAGATAGTCAAGTAACAGGCCATGTAGGTAGTGTTAGATGGAGAAGGTGCAAGAACAGGAAAGAAGGAAAGTGAGGTGGGGAGTCCATAGTGCTCTTGTTTTTCTCCATAGCTCGTAACGGTTTAATTTTCTTTGTTAAAGCAACAGTGTTTTCAGATTTGACACGGAAATGATGCCAGCTGCCTGCATTATCTTATCCAGGTCTTGATGATAACCCTGAGAAGAAGGCAGGAGGGGGATTAACTTACAGGTGGAAGCACTGCGGGTAATAAATGTGAGGGAGTTTGCCTAAGGTCATATAGCAGGGAGGTATCCTAAGTGCATGTTAGGTTAGGGGAGGCTATGAGAACAGGTGGTGACTGTCTTTATATACCGACCCGGACCGGTTGCCCAGGTGCATGGTAGGGGAGAGACCGGAGGAACCAGTTGTACACTTGCTAATACTTTTTGGTTTTGTGAGTTACACGCTCAAGAACAAAACAGAACAAAAAACAACAGTGGGAAAGGGGTATCGGCCCCAAATCCAGTCTGCCTTGATGTGCATATCTTAATCCCCTGTGGATCCTAATTCTGCTCCCCCTTGCCCCTGATGAGGATGGGGATACCTTTATTTGCTACAGTTTTGATTTGCTTTGGTTATTTTAATGGTGAAATACATATAACGTACAATTTTCCATCGAAGCTTTTGTCAGTGGCATTAGTATATTTACAGTGTTGCACAACCGTCACCACTATTTCCAAAACCTTTTCATCACACCAAGCAGGAACTCTACCCCCAGCAAGCAGTGACTCCCTCTTAATCTCATCCCAACCCCTTGCAACCTCTAATCTACTTTCTGTCTCCATGAGTTTGCCCATTCCAAGGACCTCGTGTAAATGGGATTGTAACAATATGTGTCCTTTGGTGTTTGGCTTACTTCACTTTGCAGAAGCACAGGTTTTCAGGGTTCATCCACGTTCCAGCGTGTAAGAGCCTTTCATTCCTTTTTTAAGGCTGAGTAATATTCCATCCTATGTATGTACCACACACGGTGGATGTTTGTTCATTCATCCGTCGATGGACACCTTTGGCTCATTGGCATATTGGTGTGCCTCCTGGCTTTACAAGTAGTTGAGTCCCCATTTTCAGCTCTTTTGGATAGATACTGAAGGAGTAGGATTGCTGGTTAAGAGAGCCATCCTGTGTTTAACTTTGGGAGGAACCACCCAACTATTTGCCACAGCTGTTGTGCATTCTCCACTACCATCAGCAGTGCAAGAGGGTTCCAGTTTCCCTACATCCTTGGCCCACACTTATTTTTCTTAAAAAACAAAACAAAACAAAACACACTACAGGATGAGAGTGGCTCAGTTGGTTAAGCGTCCAACTTTTGGTCTCAGTGCAGGTCTTGACCTCAGGGTCGTGAATTCAAACCCTGCATTGGGTTCCATGCTCAGCGTGGAGCCTACCAAAAAAAAATCATAGGCTGCAGGGGCAATCCGGCCGCAACGTCTGTTACCCCATTGATCTCCAGGTTCGTGCGGCTGATCTGGCTGACTAGGTGGATGTCCCTTTCCTCCCTTACCGCTCCACATGCGTCCCTCCCAGAGCTGCGTGCACTGGGTGGAAGAGCATGACCTTTACCCCCAGAGAGGAGGACCGTTTTTGGGTCAAGGGTATGTATCCGAGTTAGTGGCAATTCCCTGCTACGACCTCCAGACAAGCTCTCAAGGTCCGTTTGTAGGACAACATAGGGTAGTGAAGCTTCCAAGACTCCAGAAACATCCAAATGCGGCACTGCAGGTGGCCGTCTCCCTTTCTTTTATAACAAAATAAATTATAGCTGTCCTAGTAGGAGTGGAGCGCTAGCTCATTGGGGTTTGGATCTGCATTTTCTGATGGTAAGTGCTGTTAAGCACCCAGTCATACACTCATTTGCCATTCATGTGCGTTCTTCGGAGAAGGATTTATTCATATCCTTTGCCCATTTTTCTATTGGGTCGTTTGTGTTTCTGTTCTTGAGTTGTGGTTGAATTCTTCATATATTCCGGATATTAAACCGTTATTAAGTAGGGCACTTTCGGGTATTCTTTCCCCCCCCATTCTGTGGGCTGTCTTTTCATTCTCTTGGTAGTATCCTTTGATGCAGAAAGGTTGCATGCGGCAAAGTATCTGTTTTTTTTCCTCGTAAGAGTGCTTTTCACATCATATTTAATCTCTGCAGTTTCTGAGTGAAGTTTCTGTGAGGGTCAGTGCCTGAGAGAAGGGAAGTCAAAGGTCTCAAGTTCGAGTTACTTTTCCAACCCAGTCATTTCCTGGGAGACCGAGTAGTGATGAGGCTGGGGAGGAAGTAAGACCGGCCTGCCGCAGGCAGACAGGGAACAAGGAGGCCCCTCCCTCCTGTGGAAGGGACTCCCCTTCCACTTTTAGCTCCGTCATCTGATATGAAGATGAGACCCCTGTAGGGTGGGCTCCAGGGCCTAGCACTTTCTCAGCCTGCCCCTCCTGTTGGAGAGTCCCCATCTGCCCCAAGGGGATGGCTCCTTGCTTGTCCCCTAGCACTCAGAGGCACGTCCTTCACTGATACCTGCCACACATGTGGTTTTGCTGGAGACATGAAGATATCATGCCTGACGTTGACTTCCCTCATGGCGCTAGCTTCCTCTCCTCCCTGCACCGGATTATGAGCTCAGTGTGATTGTCGGGAGGAGCCAATCCTGACAGTATTACAGGTGGAGACAAGATCCGGGCCATGAGGTTTCCGCACGGTATTCCGCAGTGAAGTTGGGTTGTAGCTGTGCAGCAGGCAGGCTTACGGAGTACTTCCTCACCAGCCTGCCTGACCGATCATGAGGGCGCAAGTCACAAGGTTCTCAGGGGCTGAGATTCCCACGGTCAAGGAGTGTAAGTGACTTCCAGATTCCAGCACGCATGACCCCCCAGAGGAGGGGGATTCTCTGCAGGGTGCAGCAGGCCTGTAGGTCAGCCAGCCCCGGTGACAGGTGGGAAGAGCACATAGACTATTAGACTGTGCTGCTGGCGCGGTGATTCCTGGAAAGCCGGGCGGGGCCTGGGGACGCTTCATGAGAAGGCAGAGTGGGCTTTGGGCTGACCCGTGGAGGATGGGACTGGGAAGTGCATATTGTAGCCGGAAAGGAGTATTCCAGGGGTGCAGCTCAGAAGTGGGAACATTCCGTGGGCCCACAGAGAACAGTCGGGGGTGCTCGAGCGACTTTGACGGCAAGCAGTTGGCAGTGACTGGGGTAAGGGTGAGGTCTCAAGGTGCTGCTGGTGCTCCAAGCTGGGTGAGCCGGGGAACCGTCCCAGGCTGTGTAGACAAAGCTCTGGGGCCTCTCTCTACAGCGCTGCCCAGCAGGGCAGTGTGAGGCCGCTTTGTCCTGCTCTGACCTCTTTCTCAGCAGCCAGAAGGAGGCTCCTAAAGGTTGTGAACTTGGCGCAAATACGTTTGCCAGCATCTAGCCTGGATTGGGCTGTCTCCTTGCGCTCTCGGACAGGGGAGGTGGTCGTCCCCAGCTCCTCGCGGGGCTGCGCCTGGGCTCCAGAGCCGGCTCTGGCTGTCAGCAGGTCTCAGGACCGGGACCGTGCTATGCGGTTCTGCGTGGGACCCGTGCAGCCAGAAGCCACATGTGTCCCTTGAGCCCTTGAAATGTGACCGATGTGATGTTTCCTTTTATTCCATTTTACTTAATTTTTATTTAAACAGCTACACTGACTTAAGGTTGCCTCATTGGACAGCCTCATTGGACAGTGTCTCTGGAGACTTGCTCCCTCTTGTCCAGCTCGTAAGAGACTCTGTCTCCACCTGAACTCTCATTTATCGAGAGCTGTGAAGGAGAGGGTAGGCAGAAACTCCGACGACCACGAGCTCAGATTTGGGGAACCTAGGGCTTCGAAGCTAGAGCAGAGGGCTTCAAAGTAGTCAGTCTTCATGGCTGGTGTCTCTGGCAGATGCTTATTTCTGGCCTTCTGTGTGTGTATCCGGTAGGAGTCAAATGCTGACAGTTGTGATCCATACACTCGAGAGACGGGCAGTCTGGAGAGTGGGGGCAGGGCCAAGGTGGAGGGGAGCTCAATGATAATCTTGGCCTTGGGTGCACCAGGGAGGGTCTTGGCCAGTGTGGGCTGAGGGTGGAAGGGGGAGCTGGAGGGAAGGGCTGGCAACTTTTGGGGGACAGGAAGGGGCAGCGAGGTGTGGGGAGGTGGGGGTGGAGAAGAGCCCAGTGTTCTGGGGGAGGAGTCAGACTTGTCCATATCCTGCTCATCCCTGAGGAAATCCCCTCTGACCCGGCCGCATGTGGCTCTGTCCCCAGGCTCAACAGCCTGACGCCTAAGTCGGTGGAGGAGTCACTGCCTCCGTGTTGACAGCCTCTTACAGATTGGCTGTCGTAACATTTACATGGCATTTTGTGATGGGATCTCATGCTTTGCTCAATCCAGAGGAGCCTTTGAGGTAGGTTTAGAACAGTTTATCCCTGTTTAATAGACCAGGAAGCCTGGACTGAAGGGGGCTCTCAAGGCTATGCTTTGGGATGTTGCTGACCCTAGATGGTCCCCCAAACCCTGGGCCCTGTATCCCTTCTCCCCAAGCAGCCCCCAGGACGGGATCTTCTTCCCATCCCACACAGAAACTGCCAGCAGGCCATCTGGTGGGGAGGTAGGTGGTATAGTGGAGATCTTGGGCTTTGGAGCCAGATGGATCTGGTTTAAATCTCAGCTCCATCCATCGCCTCAGTGGGACCCAGAGTGGGTCTTTAAAACTCCTCCCTAGCCTTGTCTCTAAAATCAAGACATGGCTTCTAACCTAATCAGTAGCTGGAAGAACAGAGAAAGATGTCTGTGAAGTGGCTAGTTCAAGGTCTTGCCCATGGGCCTTTTATAAATGTATACATATGTCTTTTCTCACCCACCCTGTTGAAGTGAGGAAGGCTAGGTGGTCCTCCAGCCCTCCCTGCTGGGTGACAGTGGGTGGAGCTGACCCTGTGTCCGAGGCAAGGTAAGAGGACACCTTGCTGATCCCCAGCTTTCCTCAGCCTAGCCCTTCCTTGTAGGTGATATTCAGCTGTAGTACAAAATGTCAGATCAACAAAAAAGTGGATTTGCAGAGCCCCAGCCAAGGAGGGGTGGGGGAGTGTGTTCCCCATTCCTCCCAAGGACTGCCCTTCTCTTCCTGAGCTCTGCTCAGACCCTGAGGTCTGGGAGCCAATGAGAGGGAGAACCTCGTGGTGGGAAGTTTGGGACTCCCAACCCACACAGACACCTGTTCATGAACTAGTGTTGCAACTTCTTGTTGAGTCATCCCTTTGAAGGGCCTTGACTTGTTCATGTGTGAAATGAAGATGTTGGATCATTCCGAGGTTCTCAGACCCACCTGTGCATCAGGATCACCTAGGGCGACCAGATGCATTCTTTTCTCTGCCTCCACCCTAGGTTTCCTGTTGGGAGGAGGTAGGGAGCCTAGAAATCATGCCTTTTTTTTAAAGATCTGCAGATGAGTCATTTTTCTGCAAGTCTCTGAACTTTCTTGACATTCTCCTGTGACAAAAGGAAGTAGAACACCTCCTCTCCCTGGAGCATGAATTGCTCATCCTCACTGGGGACCTCTGCCACCAGCCGTCAAACAAGTATCTATTGAGCACCAGCTGTGTGCCAGGCCTGGGGATCTGGATTGTGAATCAGACCGCGTCTCTGCCTTGAAGGGCTTCCATGGGAGGGGTGGGTAGCCAGTGGATACAAGTGAACAGGGAAGAGAGTGTCGGGAACTTGTGAGTTCTGTGGGGTGTGCATGCGTGTGCATGTGCGTGTGTGTGTGTTGCAGGAGGGCTGGCGCAGCTGCCCAAAGACAGGAAGGCCTCTCTGAGTGGGAGGTTGGAGATGGTGGTGGTTGCAGGGGAGGGATGGGATGCCAGATCTAGGGAAGATCATTCTAAGCTGAGCGGCGAACTAGCTTGGCTTGTTTGAGGGAGAGAGGGAACCCCTGAAAGGCAGGGGTCAGGTGAAAGGTTACGGGGTAGGGTGGGGATGGGAGTAGAGAGGCCTGGCAGGCTGGGGCCACAGGGGCAGGCTCTCGCTCTGGGGGGGCTGGGGAGCCATTGGCGGCCTGAGTGCTGGGTCCTGCCCTGAGTGTGTGTGGAGGCGGGAGGCTGCCGTGTTCGCTCAGCAGTGAGGCCGTGGCACTCAGGGTTACAGGATGTCCCAGCGGGTGGACTGTGGGGACAGGCGGGCTGGGGGGATGGTGGGGCCTGTTCCTGAGATGAGAGATGCAGAGAGTGGTTTTGGAGGGGAACCAGAAGTCTGCTATGGGCCACATTGGGCCTATTAGCCATTTAGGAGAGGCTTGTGTGGGTAGGAGAGGAAGCCCTGGAACCAGATGAGGTCCCCTGGGGCCAGGGTTTAGATAGCAGGGAGGGAGGACTGGGGGGACAGATGGTGCCCAGGGGCTCTCCCTGCAGCGAGCTGAAGTAGGGGCACAGGAATCATGGCATGGGGCTGTGGGGCTGAGAGAAGCCAGGTGAGGAGGACTGGACTGGGTTTGGGCCGCGAGCTTGCGGGCAGCGTGTGGGGAGGGGAAGGTGCCTGTGGGGTCCCGGCCACAGCCACACCGTGAAATGGGCCTTTGCACCGCTTTGAAGCCTCACCAGCCCTTGCTTGTGAGACTCACCGATCTCAGGAGAGGCAGCGCCAGGCCGAGTTGCGCTCCTGTGGCTTTGCTCTGCGGGCTGGCCCAGCGTGGCGGACCTCCCACAACATCTTGATAATCATTGTAGTTATTATAGAAGTAGTAGTGGCTAGCCTCTGTTCCCTTTCTGTTGGGTGTTCTGCCGCCGCCCGCTTCCCTGCACGTGGGCTGTTCCCGCCTGAGCTTCACTCCGGTTCCCTGCCTCGGGGCCTGCTGCACAGGTGGCTTTGACACCCACTCCCCCCAGATCCACGGACTCTGGTGGCAGTAGGTAGATGAGTGTCTTCCTGCTCCTGAGTCTTACGAGTCTTTGGCCAGAAGTGGCCGCGGTAACCCTGGCCTCCCAGGACAAAGGTGAAGGGATCTGGTGCGTGTGAAAGTGGAAAAGTGGGAAGTATGGGTGTGCATTTCTTCTTCCTGCTGTTCTTTCATCTTATCCCTGGGGAGGGCCCCTTTACTTTACAGATATGATAGCGACATCCAGGGCCCACCCCCTGGCCCTCAGACCTGGGCCCCCTCCCTGGAGCTGGGTGCTGGGGAGACCCCCGCCTCCTGAGTCCCATGGTGCTGTCCTCGTGGCACTGGCTTCCCCTTAGAGCTGTGCCAGGAGGGCCCTGTGGTAGGCTGTCCCAAAGAGAAGACGGCCTTCCGCTTCAACTGGTCTCAGATCTTGGGGAGAACCTACTGGCCTGGACTTGGGAGGGGGGCCTCCTTCTGAGTTTCCACAGAGGGCAGGGCTTCTCGAGGCAGATGCGTGCAGTTCTGGATTTTTCATTATTTAGCTCGCCTGTGGTGGCCGAGGCAGCCGCGTGAAGCACCTCTGGACAGGAGGAGGCCATAAGACAGGGTACTTCTTTCTTTCTCCTGACGTGCTTTTAGGGCCTCACTTTCCTTGGGTGACTGCCGTGACATGACAAGATGTCATCAGGCGTTTGCAAGGCCGCATTGATGGGACACAAGGAATTTTAAAGCAAAGGAATCTTGAAATTCAAGCTCATTTTTAATCTATTAGCTTTTTTTTTTTTTTTAAGATTTTATTTATTTGACAGAGAGAAAAACACAGAGAGGGAACACAAGCAGGGGGAGTGAGAGAGGGAGAAGCAGGCTTCCCGCCAAGCAGGGAGCCCGATGTGGGACTCGATCCTGGGTCTCCGGGATCCTGACCTGAGCCAAAGGCAGTCACTTAACCAACTGAGCCACCCAGGCGCCCCAATCTGTTAGCTTTTGAAACAAGAATTGTTGGAACCTCGATGGCAAATCCCTCAGTTTTTGCCTTTCCCTGGAGCCGGGAGGGCAGGAGGGCCTGTGCTTCCCTCCATGTGCCATCTTCTGGGTGTGCTTGGGGGTCCCGAGGTCGTGTTCTCTTGGAGGACTGACTTCTTACTGTCCTCGAGACAGAAGGCGTCTTCTCTTAAGATTTTAATAATGTATTTTTGGTTTCTACATGGGCTTAAGTTCTGTTTTTAACAACCCTGTTGTGGCATTAAAAAAACTTCCCTTTTCAACTGAAGTATACTGTACATAGGGAAAAGTAGACAAATCAGCCCAGTGATTTCTACTAGGTGAACACATGATGTCATCAGTCACTCCACTCCAGAAACTGCGACAGCATCCCTGCTCCCTTCCCAGGTGCTCCAACCCCGGGATTAATCACCTCAGGACTTCTAACACTGGAGGTCGGCTTCTTTCAGACTTTAGATAAACGGGTTCGTACGCTAACTATATACTCTTCTAGGATCTGGCTTCTTCCATTCATTAGAGTGTGTGCAAGCCATTGGGTATGGCTATCAGTTCATTCTTCCTGCTGTCCAGTACTCCATTGTATCAGTATACCACAAGAAGTCTGTCCTACTCTAGAATTTCAGGTGGAGCCATAATCTGCTCTTTCCGGTCTCATCCGTGTGTTGGCATCTGCTGGGTATATGCCTAGGAGTAGAACTGCTAGGTCATAGGGGAGACACAGCCATACAGCCCTCCCAGAGGCTAATAAACCAGTCCACACTCGCACTGGCAGCAAAGTTCCTCTGGTTAGTCTTCTTCAAGTTGGCCCTGCTAGTGGAGGTGTAGTGTATTCCTTTGTGGTTTAAATTTGCATTCCCTTCCTAACTGATGCAGTTGAGTCTCTCTTGTCTTATGTAGTACCTGTTCAGGCCTTTTTGCCTCCTGTCCATTTTTGTTGGGTTGCCTGACACTTTTTCCTATTAATTTCTAGGTGTTCTTTTAGACCTGGGGAGGTCCTCTATTTTGTATATGTATTGCATTTTCTCTCGCTCTGGGCCTTGACTTTTCATGCTTTTAATTACATTTTTTGGTGAACAAAAGTTCTTTATTTTTATGTAATCCAATCCATCGGGGTTTTTTTGTTTTTTGGGTTTTTTTTTCCTGAATATCTTCTGTGGCCTGCTTAGGGAAATAGTTGCGTGCTCTTAGGTCATGATGACATTCTCTTATATTATATTTTGGAAGTTGTGTTTTTTTTTTACATTTTGAAATTTAAATTCCATTAATTAACATATAATGTATTATTGGTTTCAGAGGTACAGGCCTGTGATTCATCAGTCTTTTATTATACACAGAGCTCATTATATCACGTGCCCTCCTTAATGTCCATCAACCAGTTACCCCATCCCTCCATGCCCCTCCCTCCGCAACCCTCAGTTTGTTTCCTATGATTAAGAGCCTCTTTTGGCTTATCTTGCTCTCTGGTTTTGTCTTATTTTATTTTTTCTATTCTGGAAGTTTTATTATCTTACCTTTCACCATTAGATTTCCAGTCCATCTGGGATTTTTTTGGGGGGGGAGATTTTTTTTTTTTTTTAAGATTTTATTTATTTATTTGAGAGCAAGAGGGAGAGTACAAGCGGGGGGAGAAGGAGAAGCAGACTGCCCACTGAGCAGGGAGCCCAGCTGGAGGCTCCATCCCAGGACCCCGGGATCATGACCTGAGCCCAAGGCAGACGCTTGACCGACTGAGCCACCCAGGCGCCCCCGGTCCATGCGGAACTTATTTATTTTTACATGGTGTGAGGTAGGCATCAAGATCCCTCCACCCCCGTGTGGGTATCAGTGACTCACACCATTTATTATTTGCTACTTGTTTTTTAGAAAGAAGACTGTTTTCATGTGAACCTTTGGCACACAGCATCCTTAATAATACTGCTGACCTCCCACAACATCTTGATAATCATTGTAGTTATTATAGAAGTAGTAGTAGTGGTGGCTTTGTTTTTTTCCTTGTTTTGGGCTGTTACTCGATCCCAGTACCAGCCAGCTCCTCCATAGGCAGGGACAGCTCTTGAACTCACCCAGCAGAGCCTCCAGACATCTCCGAGTTCCCGAGGCAGTGGCCCCATACTGGGTGTCTGTGTCCCACGACCCTGAGCCCCCGAGGCTTTGCACGCCACCCCAGCCCTTGCTGCGGGCTTGCAGGGGAGGCGAGGACCCGCCACACTGGCTCCCCCAGAGCCCTCGGCCCTGCCGTCCAGGCCCCGATCAACCGACCAGGGGTGTTGGGACTAGAAATGCGAGTTGCCTCAAACAATTGCTTCGAAGCCACTTGTTCCAGCCTTGAGCTGTGTGGGGTACACGGACCCTGCCCGCGTCTGGACCAGGTTCAGGCCTGTCTGTACACTAAGCAGTGTAATGCAGGTTCGAAATGCGGTTCACGTTCTTGCTTCAGGGGAAGATATGACTCGTGTTTCACCTCAGAATAGCGGGGAGCGCTTCCCCAACCTATACTCACACGCTTCCCCGTGTGTCTCTCACATGGTCCCCGCCTGCCCCCAATCCCCCACCAGCGTGCATATCCGTACACATACGGCAGGGTTCCTGCCCGCTCTCCGGTCCCCACACGGCCGCTCCCACTCCACACCCAGCCCCCGGTGCCTCCCCCACCTACACATGCCCGGGTCTCCCCAAAACACGCACACATGAGGCCCTATACTCATAAGCCTCCTCTCCCCTCAGCACCACCCCCACACCCCCGCAGCAGCTGGGGAGGGGGGCTTGTCATTTCAAGGCCATTGCAGAGATCTAGGATACCCCGCTGCAGAGCTCCACACAGCTTGTCCTGTCTGGCCCTGCTGCCTTCGGGGCCCTTCTCTCACCCCCTGGCGCCCTGGCTTTTCCTTGGCTTTGTTTTGGAGGGAAGCACCAGCTTGTACTCTTGAAAGAATTCCAAGGGGAAAAATGGTCACTGTGGTAACAACGCCCCGTGGGGAGTAAAATCCACACTCCAGACCTGTTTTCAATTCAGGCTTCTAAAGAGCTGCTCTGTCTGGAGAAAATGTAAGTGGCTGGAGCAGAAGACATTTGTTCTTTGAACCCCGAGCTGTGGGCAGGGGACCACCAGATTTCTTGCAGGGTCATTGAATCCTGAAGAAAGTGCACCTGTGTTTGCTGCCTGGGTGAGGAAGCCATCAAATGAGAGCAGAACCTCCCTGCCCTGAGTCCAGGAGCCCGTGACTGCTGGGCTGTCCGCGGGCAAGGAGCAGGTTACTGAGCCCTTTGAGCCCTTCTTGTGCACCTGGCCAGCGTTACTCTTTCTCTTGGGTGCCTGCCCTGTGCCGGGGCCTGCATAACGCTTGGGGACTGAGGTCAGCAAGGGCGGACTGGAGCCCAGTGGGGAGACTGAGCCCGCGTTCCACCAGCAGTAATTGTAATACAGTGCACTGCTGTATGCTGGGGAGGGGTAACCCTGAACGGTGAGCATCCCGGAGGGCGGGCCAGCGGGTGCGTTTGTGTGCCGTAGTACACGCTGCCGACAAGGGAGTGTCTGAACCTGCCACGAATGCACTGACCCCACTTTATCTCCTCGGTTAGCTTATGGCACATGTCCCCACTTAGGCTCAAGATGGAGCCTGATAGGCCTGGAGGAGGGACTGAATGCAGGGCATCGAAAGTGATAGCTCTTTGGAGGTGTGGGAGAAGAGGAGGGGCAGGGGCCGAGCAGACAGGTGGGGAGGTAGTCCAAATTTGGGAAGACCACCTGTGAAAGCCCCCTGCCTCGTCCAGGTGCCCCACACCCGTGGCTAGCCTGTTCTGACTTGGATTCACATTCTCTCCATGCGTGTGGGATCTGCCCTTCTAAACTGGTCCACCGGAACACGGGAGCTGGCTTGTCCCCTGGGGCACACTGGTGGCCGCTCTGGGTGAACTCAGGGAATGGAAGAGGCGTGCATGTGGGGATCTGCTCTGTGACCCATGTGCCAGTGGGGCGGGGGTAGTGAGCACGGCTTGGGTTTTGGGATGTCACGGGCCTCATGCCGAGGGCGCAGGCCTCATGCTGGGCTCCCCTGTCATCACCGTCCTTACCGTGGCTGGCGCCTACCCCCTGAGGACCTACTCTGTCTGGCCCGGCCACCATGCAGGGCTCCTCATGCAGCTTCCACTCTCGTTTATCAGCTCTTTATGGCCAAGGAGAGTGCCGCCTCGCAAAGCCCGCTGTGGCCCAGGCTCACCTCATGACGCTATGCAGCACCGGGCTGCTTCCTTGTGTGCCTCTCCTTCTCAGCCCCACAACCCAGCACAGGGTTTAAAAAAGTGCACTTAGCTTCTCGAGGAGGTATGTGGAGGTGAGGATTAAAAGACCTTGTTTAAGCAGTATTTCCTCCCACAAATAAATGTGCCAGTTCTGACTTGTAGTTTAAATTTGGTTTCAATTAGGATTTTATCACTTGTGGATCACACCAGAGAGGAGGCAGCTGTCTTACCTTTACTTGTCCCCAGATTGTGACACCCTGAGAAGCAGCTGATCAGAGGTTAAAATAGCTTCTAGTCTTCCAGAAGCTTCAGCACACTTTGTTGCTCAGTGAACCTCTGGTTTGCCTGGGACTTGATGCCCGAACAATTTGCTTTTCGAACCTGGGTGCCCATGTTGGGGCTTTTGTACATTGCATGCTGAACTCCATGTTGGGGTGGAGGGGTGGGGAGACGGACCCCAGGCCGTGTGAGCACCTGGCTCACGTCTTCGGGTGGCCCTCGTGATGGACTTGGCGGCGAGGCTGGGGCCAGGTACACAGAACAGTTTACACCTTGTGCCCGGCTTCTCCATTTGCAAATGTGGGCGTCAGAGCCTTTGCTCTGCTTACATCCCGGGGTCTCCCTGTGGATCCGATGAGCTGTAGGACCTAAGATGGCTTTGAGCCGTGAAAGCACTGCACATACTTTGCTATTAGGTCATTGCTATAAAAGGTCACGTGTAGCCCGGGTATTTATTTGCAAGCAACAGAAATCTATTCTAGCGGTTGGTTTGTTGGTTGGCTGGTTGGTTGGTTTAAAAAAAGAGAACCAGGGGTGCCTGGGTGGCTCAGTGGTTAAACATCCAACTCTTGATTTCATTCAGCTTGGGTCATGATCTCGGGATCATGAGATCCAACCCTGTGCTGAGTTCTGCCCTGAGCATGGAGCCTGCTTAAGATTCTCTTCCTGTCCATCCCTCTCCTCCCCAAAAAGGGAGAGCCAGCCTTGGAGGTATGCAGTCAGAAAGAACGCCCACATTTCTCAGAAGTGCCTCAGGCTCTCCTGCCTCCTTTCCCTCCAGGTCTGAGGCTTTGTCTGGCGCTCATGGATTCTGTCAGCCCACAGCTGCCAGGGGTCCCCTCCCCACCCTGCAGGGAAAGCCAGTGTGGGGCACTTTCAGTCTCTGTTCTTGGACTGGCTTTTCCTTCTCCAAGCCTCAGTCAGAGCTTCCCAAGTAAGGGAGGGGCTCAGGCCCTGGGCGGCACATAGAGTGATGGGCACGCGGGTTCCATGTCCTTCCTTCGGGGCTCCAGGCGACACAGTAACCGAGACAGACCGGCCAGCTTGAAGTTAGGAGACCCACGGTCTGGTGCTAGCTCTTGCCCTTCTCACCCTGCACACTTTCCCTGGACCTCCTACTGCCCTTGGGATGTTTCAGTGTTTCTTCCCGTGCAGCCTGCGCTGTGTCAAGAGCCCTCCCTGGTGGCCACAGGAGCCCTCAGGCAGCTTGGTGTGGCCTCATCCAGGTCCCTTCCTCCCCTGGGTCAGCCTCTGTAAGAGAGGGATATGGTCTGACTCACAGCCTCAGTTGGACTGTGTAGTGGAAGCATGACCTGGGGGCAGGCAGGCTCTGGGAACATTCAGACTTCCAGGTTTTGGCCTGGAATATTTCGATTTGATAGTTTCTATTTATAACACGTTCCATGGGCCACTGAATCTGGTTCATCCCATACCAGATGTTAACGGGAGGCCTTTGCGGCCCTGACAGTTTGTGGTTTTTTCTTTTCTGATTTGGTAGGAATGGACGTGGTCACACTTCTGGCTTTTGTGCAGAACACACACCCAAACCAAAGAGTTTTGGAAGCATGATGCAATCAGAAAACCTTGGCTTTCAGTGCTGACCTATCTCTTATCAGCTGTGGGCCCTTGAGTTTCTCCCTTAGTTGTTCCGAACATCATGAGGGGCTGGGACGACAGTACCAGACCCCGGGGAAGCTGGGGGTGGGGTGGGGGCAGAGGCCCTGTGTGTGCGAGGAAAGAGGGCGTGGCTCTGTGAGCACCACATGGCACGGGGTGGGGGTCGGGGCAGAGGGGTGGGTCTCTCCCTCTGCACAGACTCGTGGCAGCTGCTGTCTGCCATCCTGGGGCTGAGAAAGTGGCTCTCTTGACCCATATCTGACTCATTTCTCAGTGGCTTCAACTGGTGACCCTTGCCCTTCCCTTCCTGGTCCTTTCCTCCTGCTGTTTATAAATAGCACTCTAGTCCCGTTGTTGCCACCTCCCTGCCTACCCTTCGGCTTTTGCCAGCTTCTCAGAGCTGTGGGTGAAGTCGGTGGCCCACGGGACAGCCTTCCCTCTTTGCAGGACATAGGACTCGGGCTCTCTACACCTGATCCTCGCAGTTACTCTGGCCCCACCGCCCTGCCCGCTCTGCCTACACTTCTTCTACCTGAGTTAGGTTTCATCTTGTCAGTCCTTAGTCACTGGGCATTCCCACAGCACCCAGGTAGCCACGGCGCTCACTCGAGACCTCCTGTATAGGGACTCTCAGTTCACCTGTCTACTTCCCCTTTGATCTGCCCTGAGCCCCCTGCGGGCCACAGTCGTGGATGGCTTCATCACCTTTCTGTCCTCCCAGTGACAATATTTGAATGAAGAATGAAGCAACTGGACAGACACATGGGTTTGGGAGTTGGCTGGGCTGAAATTTTTCTCAGGGAGCAGCCGATTTGCCTTTCCTTAAAAGTCTATATAGCCTGCAGCCAGACCCAGCAAGATGAACTTGACTGGCTGTGTAATCTATCCAGACCATGAAGTCTCCAAAATCAGTTATTCAGGCATGGACTGGGGGCGCTTTGACACCTGCCCGTGTGGCAGAGAGCTGCACACACCTTGTTGATCACAGGTTTGGAGGAAGCCAGGGGTGTCACGTGGATAACGGGAGCCCTGATGTGGTCCTCCTGGTGGTTGTCAGGGAACACTTTGGGGACCCAGCGCTGGTGTGAACAGGCACATGGGCCTGGTGTGGGGGAGAGGGAGAAGGGTGTGATTTTTCAAGGCCACTCACTGGTGTTTTCAGGCCCTTGCTTGCTATTTCCCTTGGATCCAAGGATGGTGGCCACACTATGGACAGGTTCCCTCTTCCCTTGGGGGCTCAGGCTGAAAATCCCGTCCAGCATCCAGAGTTCATGTGCAGAGGATGGATCTGGCGAGGCTCAAAACAGCAGCCGTGTGTCCTCAGGACCAGAGACTCTGAGTGGCTTTTCCATTCCCAAAACCGGCCAGCTGTCCACGTTGAGGCCATGGGAAGGGGATTGCGGCCCAGCCCCCCAGTGCTGCACAGGGCTGTCTCCTACCAGGGCAGGGGCTCTCCAAGCTTCATGGGCCTACTGTTGGCCCTTGATTCACTTGCTGTGGCTCCAGCTGTGAGCTTTACCGTGTGAGGAAGTCCTGGCGGTTGCGAGTTCTGCTTTGTGGCGGAGAGGCGCTTTCCCCCTCGAAAAAAAAAAAACGGGAAATGGTGGGGCAGGGTGAGAGAGTGGGGAGGTAACCTCATCGTTCACCATCAGTTCGTTTCCTAACTGAAACTTTTGTCCTGAACGGAGGAGCTTCTGGCCTGGTTGGAGGGCATTTGCCCTCCAGTGCAGCTGCTGGGCCCAGTCCGGGCTGCAGAGGGATGCTGGCATGTGCAGGCCTCAGTCTCTCTTCCCTCCGCCCCAGAGCATGCTGGCCCTTTGGGCTTCGTGTGTTTTTAAGCTCGAGAACGGTCACTAAATATTGAGTGGGCTGTGTCGGGCCCGAGGGCCAGCTGTGGCTTCCTGCTTTCCCGTTGAGGGAGGTGAAGGTCAGGAGAGGCTGTTTAGGGTGTGAGTAGTCAAGACCGTGAGTCACAGGCAACTGGGTCTCTCTGGCTGCTTGTTTTTAAATCATTTTGTTATTAAATCATTTTGACAGCAGAATGAAAGGAAATGGAAAAAGTACTACCCACAGTCATGTGTGAGCCCGTGAAGGCTTGGGCCACGTCCGTGTCGTTGCCCCAGTTCGGCTCATGGCTGTGTACGTGGGCTCCGCACCTCTCACTGTCCTGGGTGTTCTGTGTCATGGTTTCCATTACCGCACAGGCCAGGTGCATGAGCAAGTCGGACTCAACTCGAAGTTCCAGTTCTCCCTGTTAGGAGAAACGCAGCTGTGAACCCCGCTGTGTGCATCGCTCTTGTATCTCCTTGTGCTTTTTGGAGTTTGCAGTTCCTGGCCCAGGAATGGCCGGATCTGGGGCTCCCAATGGTTTGGTCATGTCTCTCTGAAATGGCACCAGGAGGAGATGTGACGGGGTGTGATGCTGGTGCTGATGGGCTGTTAGGCACCAGTGAGGCGCCCCGTGTTTGAGGTTGGGTGTGGGAGTGTGGCCGGAGCAGACGGCTGGCTTCTGGGGGCAGCAGCCTCGGCTTGACACCCACCGTGCCCTTTGGATCCTGGCAGCCCACGCTGTGTGACTCTGGGCAGGCTACTTACCTGCATTAGACTTCTGGTTTTCTAATCTGTAAACGAAGGAAAGCAGCGCTGACCTTACTCGATTTTTTTTTTTTTTTTAATTTGAGAGAGTGTGAGCATGAGGAGGGGAGGGACAAAGGGAGGGAGAAGCAGACTCCCTGCCGAGCAGGGAGCCCCACGCAAGATGCGGGGCTCGATCCCAGGACTCTGGGATCATGGTCTGAGCCAAAGGCAGATGCTTGATCAACTGGGCCGCCCAGGCACCCCTGGTTAAGTAATGATTAATTCAATTAATTGGATAAGCAATTGCCTGGCATACTGTTATGGGTGCTATTATTATAAGACATA